>MU762116.1:24448-36127 GCA_026770625.1 Nicotiana glauca | reverse complement strand
TGTACTTTGGCACATCTTCTTTAGTTTTTTTTCTTTTTAATGGTGGTATTAGTACCTTGTTGTGCTCATTCCATTGGGGGAAAGAAGACTAAGAAAGACATGCCATTTTTGGTAATAAAAATTATTGTTGTGCTCATTCCATTGGAGGGAAGAAGACTAAGAAAGATATGACATTTTTGGTAATAAAAATTATAAGACATTCCCTTGAATTGATCTTTGCAATATTTTTTTGTCTTTAACTTGCAATTATTTATAAGCTATAATATATACATAACATACTATATATACTACAAGAAAATATATAATATATAAGAAAATATATATACATAACATACTATATATACTATAATATACTATATATATATAGATATATATACTAACATACTATATATACTACAAAACAAGATTTTTCAAAATGAGGGTCCCACCCCCAATGACCATCAATGGTCATATTGCACAAATAGCCTCTTTTTTTTTTCTCATTTACAAAACTAACCTTCTCTAAAACTATAAATACCCCCCTTCCTCTTCTTCATTTCAATACTCAATACTCATTTCTCAATCTAAATTTCTCTCAATCTCTCACTCTCCAATTTTCAAGACTTCAAGTCTCAATCTCAAATTTCAAGTTAAATCATGCCTCGTTCGGAAAGAGTGCGCTTATTTGATTCGCAACACTTGGAAGTGNTTCGCAACACTTTGAAGTGCTTGAAGAAAATGAAGAAGGCCAAATATTAAAGTGCAAGAACTGTGGAAGAGTCTTAAATTTTCGTTCAGGGTGTACCACAGACATTTTAAGGAGGCATATAAAGTATTGTGTTGAGCGTATTTATCCGGAAATTCGTCTTTAAGATTTTTCAACAATTTGTGTTATTTTAAAATTATTAGACGTATTTATGCTTAATGTTTTACTTTGTTATTAATTTATTATGCATGCTAATTTAGTTTTACAGTTTTGTTATTTTACTTTTTCTTCAAGCACTTTAATAATTAGATTTCTATATTATATATACTACATATATTTATATAGCCATGTATAAGAGCAATTTATATTAGTATATACATATATGGTTTAGAAGAAATTGCCTTAAACAAAAAAATTTAAAAAAAAAATAGCTCGAAAATAAAAAAAAGACCGTTAGGCCCGTATGGGCCCGCGAGCCCCGCCCATTTAGCCCAGGACCATAGGCCCGTCATGGGCTGGTTCCACCCGTTGAGCCCACGAAGCCCAGGACCGGCAGAGCTCGGGACCACTAAGCCCAGGCCCATTTAGGCCCGGGCCCGGCCCACAATACAGCACTACCCCAGGTTGGGGCGTGACAGTGTTAGAGCTAGTTCATGTAAATAGTCATAGTCCCACATGGAATAGGAGTAATATATGTATTGTGTATTGTCATAAATAGGGGTCCTTGTAATATAGTTTACACACATCAATAATATAATTTTTCGGTGTATTATTTCTACACTTACCAACTGAAGGAATGTGATTAAACTTAACTGATTGAGTAAATACAAATGAATAACAGTTCTCAAGCAAAAAATGAAGAACCTCAAATGAAACTTGCTTTTACCACCATATTGATGATGGTTTATATGTACTAATCGATACTCATCAACCAGTATAAAATGACTCCCTTAGAATTGTTGAATGTTAGAAAATTTCCAGGAAGATATTCTCCGTATCAAGATCAGATCCTCTAAGATTCTAGGGATAATTTTTGTAATCTAAAATATTAGATTTAAGATTCTTTTTGTATTTTATATGATTCTTTACAATCCTAATCCCAGATTTAATGGGATTTAGGTGATTTTGCTTCTCAATCTCTGCACCATATAAAGTCATGTACATGACATTTAAAGATATGAGTGAAATTATTCAAGAAGCTTGCGCTTTCCACATGGTATCACAGCTTTAGGCTTATTCCTGACCAGTTTTTTCATTCATCAAGTTATATTTTCTTCTGAAAATCACATTTGTCCTCTTTATCCACCCAATGATTGAAACCATTTGAAAATCACGTCCGCAAAGAGTACGGTTGCAAATATTCCAGCCTCGGAAAATATTTCTGCCACTGCAGAGCATAACTCTGCAGTTCCAACTAGAGATTTGCAATAACGTTAAAGCCTCCTATCGGAATGGGAAAAATTACCTAAAATGGTCTCAACTTGTTCGTACATTTCTAAAACATAAAGGAAAGCAAGCACATATAGCTAGCAGCCCTCTAGGTAGCTGATTCCGGACAACTGATCATATGCCTTGTTCCTCCCATCTCTTTATATCATATTCACCTTGCCCTAGCCACAAAAAAAATAACTATAGCCGATGTTCAGTAATTACCGTAGCTGGCCAAGGAGACATACAGCTGGGAAACTCTTTCATACGTAAGAATGTTCTTCACGTCCCAAAGTTATTTGCAAATCTCATTTCTACCCACAAAGTCACCAAGATTCTAAATGCCAAGTAATTTTCTTGTCTTCATATTGTGCATTTCAGGAAGAGAACATGCCGGAGATGATTGGGCGTGCTAGTGAGAAAGGTGGCCTTTATTTTCTGGATTTTCACAATGGTGGAGATACAACTATAATTCCTTATCTAGTTCATTCTTGTCTGAATCTGTTGTGTCTAATAAAGAGAAAGCTTGGCTCTATCATCGTCGCTTAGGTTATCCATCCTTTTATTAAGGCTGTGAAATTGCAAAACATAAACGTGTTTCCTTTCCAATAAGTAACAAAGATGTCAAGACTCCGTTTTCTCTTATTCATAGTGATGTTTGGGGACCCTTTTCCATTCCTAATATTTATGGTGTTGGATGATTTGTGCCATTCATCGATGATTGTACAAAAGTAACGTGGATCTATTTGTTAAAGAAAAAATCAGATGCCATTCATATCCTTCCTACCTTTTTTAATCTGGTCAAAACCCAATTTGATGTGACAATTAAAAGGTTCCGTTCGGATAATGCCAAGGACCACTTCAATCAAAGCCTCTCTGTTTTCTTCCAAAAAGTAAGAATTATTCATGAATCTTCATGTGTCAATACTCAACAAAATGGAATAGCGGAGAGAAGAAACAGTTTGTTACTTGACATTACTAGATCACTATTGTTTCACAAAAGGGTTCCAAAATAATATTGGAGGGAAGTTGTCCTAACTGCTGCACACCTTAGTAACAAAAAACCATCAAGAATTCTGAAGTTTAAAAAGCCCACTTGATACTCTTAGGAGTTTCCTTCCCGAATTTTGAAGTTTCCAGCAAATTGGTTCTTAGAATCTTCGGGAATATTGCCTATGTTCTCATTCATTCTTATAATAGAGGCAAATTAGATCCACATGCTCTTAAGTGCATTTTCACAGAATATTCTCCTACTCAAAAAGGCTACAAGTTTTACCAACCATCAACCAAGAAATTCTTTGTTTCAGTCGATGTCAAATTTGATGAAAATGAATCCCTTCTTAATAATTCTTTCATTCAAGGGGAGTCATTGAAAGGAGAAGGATCTCTAGACTTATCACTACTTAATTTGTCTATTCATAGTTGTGCCGAATCCTTATCTAAGCTTTGCATTAGTCACCATCTCTTCAATCACTTGAGTCTCTAAATCCCAATGAACCCATTGAGTCTCCTAATCCTGATATAGATAAAGAAATTCAAGAAAATAATCCACCATTACGGATTTACTCCAGAAGAAAGAGGTTACCAATCAAACTACTCAAGCGCAATTATCTTCTCGGGTTACTTCTCCTAATACCTACCATGAACCCGTTGTACCATCAGAAGCACCAAACCAAACTGATCATGAAAAAGAACCTAGCCAATCAAATGACCAACCAAATGACTTGACCTTCCCATTGCACTCAAAAAAGGAACTAGAACCTGCACACAACACCTTTTGTGCCTTTCCTTGACATATCAAAATCTATCCCCCAATCATTAAGCTTTTCTCAGTAACCTCCATACAATTTCTATTCCAAAAGATTTTTCTGAAGCATTAGGTAACAAAGAGTGGGAACAAGCTATAAAGGTGGAAATTGAAGTTGTCGAAAAGAATAAAACTTGGGAAATGGTGGAATTACCAAAAGGGAAAAGCCGGTAGGGTATAGATGGGTGTTTGAGGTGAAATATACGTCAAAAAGATTTAAAGAGCGTTTGGTAGCAAAGGGTTAAACATAGACCTATGGAATTTTGATTATTTGGAGACTTTTGCCCAATGGCAAAAGTGAATATAGTGAGGATCTTATTGTCATTGGCTGCAATTTTTAATTGGAAACTACAACAATTTGATGTTAAAAATATTTTTCCATATTGAGATCTAGATGAGGAGATCTATATGGAGGTACCATTTGGTTTTGAAAGCAAGAAGGGAATGATGTTTAGACTGAATAAGGCACTCTACGGCTAAGCTGCTCGGACTCGGGTGCGGGTATCTAATACGGGGACAGTTCCGAGTATCGGATTCGACAAAATCTAAATTTTAAGATTCGGGGGTGCGAATCCGAATATGGATACGGGTGCGGGGATACGGCTAAGAAAATGCAAAATAATAAAAAATAGAGCTATAAAAATATTGTAAATTTACATATTTGAAAATTATACAATATTACTAAGTTACAATAAATTTGTACAACTAGCAAATAATTTCGTATAAATTAATTTTGCGATTAAAATATATAAATTATTTAGCAAAAAATCAACATGCTAATAATTAATTTAGAAATTATTCCTATATATTGTAAGAGAAAAAGAAAGCAATTTGTCGGAAATATGAGACAAAAATACTACAACATTGAAGGTATGCCATTTCCATAACTTAAATCTGTTTAATTTTTGATTTTGAGAAATCAAAATCTCAATTTTTCTCCCAAATTTGTCGATGAACTCCGGCCAAAGTGTCCGAAGTCGGTTGACCGTATCCGGGACGTTTCCCGCTTCAGCACCCGTCCAAGTCTCGTATCGGGACGGGGACGGCACTAAAATTGAGGAGTCTGTGCAACTTAGCTCTATGGACTAAAGCAATCACCCCATGCATGGTTTGGAGGATTTACAAAGGTTATTATCAAGCTAAGCTATCGACAAAGTCAAGGAGACTACACCTTGTTCATAAGGCACTCAAAAATAGGAAAGGTAACTACTAGTCTATATAGATGATATTATAGTAACAGGTTATAATTCAGAAGAGATACAAAATTTGAAGAATTGTTTACTCAAGGAATCTGATATCAAGGATCTTGGGAAATTAAAGTATTTTTTTGGAAATTGAAGTAGCACACTCAAAACAAGGAATCTTTATTCCCAACAAAAAGATGTGCTTGATTTGCCGAAAGAAACAAGGAAATTATGGTGTAAACCAGAAGCCACACCAAATGAATATAATCATGGGTTGTGCAATGCTCCAGAAGATTCTATGGTAGATAAAGGCTCGTATCAAAGGCTTGTAGGGAAATTGATCTACTTGTCCCATATAAGGCCAGACATGGCCTTTGTTGTAAAGTGTCGTTAGCCAATTTATGCAAGACCCAAGAAAAATGTATCTCCAAGCTGTCAACAGGATTTTACAATATCTTATAGGAAGTCCGGGAAAAGGAATACTATTTAGAAGAGGAGGAGACATGGTTTTAGAGGCTTATACTGATGCGGATTATGCTGGTTCATTATTGGATCGAAGGTCAAGTTCTAGATATTGCACTTTCTTAGGAGGAAATCTTGTGACTTGGAGAAGTAAAAAACAAAATATTGTGGCCAGATCAAGTGCCGAATCTAAGTTCAGATCTACGGCGGGAGTTTGTAAGTTGTTATGGATAAAGAAAATCCTTGATGATTTGAAGATAAGATGGAAAGGACCTATGAGACTATATTGTGACAACAAATTAGCAATAACTATCACACTAAGCATATTGAGGTAGATAGACACTTCATTAAGAAGAAATTAGATATTGGACTCATCTGTATGCCATTTGTATCTACAAAAGATCAGTTGGCTGATGTTTTAACAAAAGGACTGCCAAATAATGTGTTTCAAGACCCGATAAGCAAGCTAGGAATAGATGATATCTATTCACCGGCTTGAGTGGGAGTGTTGAATGTTAGAAAATTCCAGGAAGATATTCTCCAAATCAAGATTTGATCCTCTAAGTTTCTAGGGATAATTGTTGTAATCTGGAATAATAGATTTCTGATTCTTTTTGCAATTTATATGATTCTGTACAATCCCAATCCCAGATTTTACGGGATTTAGGTTATTCTGCTTCTCAATATCTTCTGTATATAAAGCCATGTACATGACATTGCAAGATATGAATGAAATTATTCAAGAACCTTAATCTTTCCACAATAATGAAAGAGAACCACCTTACTTATATGTTATCAGAATCAAATTATGGAAAAAAGAAGCAAAAAGAGAACCTGACCTTGTTCTACTGATAATGTTTATGCAATTATTGGGGAACTTCACTGTTCAATCAGCATATCAACCTAAAACAAAATGGATTAAAGATTGAAACCTCTTTTGCTTGGACAATCTCTTCTAACAGCAAGGTTCCGTCTAAGGACATTATAGCTTCCATCCCAAAACTCAAACCTGTATAGTATACATGACCAAAAAAGGATGTCATAGAAGACATGAACTGAACAATAACACACACCTGAAGAAGATAAGAAAAGTGCAAATACACTAAAATAGAGGAATATGGCTTCAAATAAGTGACAACGATATATACAGCATATTGTACTTTGATTAATCATGTCAAACTCTTGAAGAATTTTCTTTCTTTCTATTGGTTGGGTATTTAGATTGGGTGGAAGGAGTAAGAGGTAGACTTTAAATAATAAGAGGATGTTGGTAATCTGTACAACCTGAAGGAACATGCAATTTCAACCCAGCTCTGCACCTAAAACACACATATACATATATATAAACATAATTACGTGTAAACACACATATGTAGATTATGCACTTATGGGTTAGCGGGCTAAGGTCGATAAGTGGTCACTAGACAGAGACAAGTACATAGGAAGGATTAAACTCCATACTAAACGGGATTGCAAACCAGCAATACCTTATTCAATTTGAGAAAAAAACATCATTTCAAAGAGACAAACCTGTATTAAATACCTCTGGCAGTGTATCAAAGTATAACTTAAATTTGGAATCAGGATTGCGCTTCTCCTTCATGCTCCACAACAATAACATTGTTTCTGCTGACATACCCTCGACTTCTCCCAAAATGGAGTGCTGCCACATAAATAAGACGATTGTTAGCTACTCTTCTTATCAAGATTGTTAGTGGTATCACTATAAATCAATACACTGTCATCAGCTTTTCATGCCAATAAAGCATGGGAAGAAGTTATGCATGGTGTTTTGATCAACATAAGATGCAGTTTCTGATGCAGGTTTGAGAGATTTTATATTTTCTTGTTCCTAGATCTTTGTTATTACACGTTGTGTCATTCTTGCCAGTAGAGTATTAGTACTATTCTTGCATTTCTTATCTCTAGATCTTTGTTATTACACGTTGTATTGGTTCTTTTCTTCTTGTTGTTATTGTTGGTTGCTTCCTTTTTACGGTGCTTTGAATCTATCGGAAACAGCCTCTATACCTTCACAAGATAGGGGTAAGGTTTGCGTACGCATTACCCACATTACCCTCACTAGACCCCACTTGTGGGATTACACAGGGTTTGTTGTTATTGTTGTTTGAGAGATTTTATAATACAAGAAGATGAACTATTGCAGACATTACTTTCAAAACTTTCAAATAGGATTTTATCTTGATCATTTCTCGAATTAAAGATGGAAGTTTTAAGGCAGCGACACTCATTGTGCATTGAAAATAGACAGATTTTCTATTTTGAATGGATGGGATGAATACTTTAAATTTATCAAGCAAATAGTGCCTTTTAAGAGTGGCTTCCGAACATTGCCCAATTTTATGGGAATGTGGTGACTAGAATAAAGGCAAGGATTATTTAAGCTCTAGAATATATGGTTTGAACATGCTGATTTTGCTGAAATATTGGTGGCACTCCTATGAAGTAGAGGGTCAGCCTGATGTTGTTTGGGCTGAAAAATTAATGCTGCTGAAGAATGATATAAAAAAACCGAACCGTGAAGTGTTTGGCAGCCTTGAAGAAAGTAAGGGTGAGGCTATGGCAAGAACAGAACAGTTGGATCATAAAAATTTGGAGACACAAGGAGAAAAACAGAATAACAGTGAAAGGAACTCAGAAAACTTGAAGATACTGCTAAAGCTGAGGAAATTTCATGGAAATAAAAATCGAGATGCCTCTGGATAAAACAGGGAGATAAAATACAAAATTCTTTCAGAAGCAAGACAATCACACAAGAGATATATCTGTATTGATAGAATTGAAATTGATGGAATATTGGTGGAAGAAGCAAAACTAATCAGGGAGCATATTGTAGGTTTTTTATGAAAATCTTTTCTCGGAAAATGAAAGATGGAGACCCAGTGTGGAAAAATCATGGTTTGGCCAAGAGTCTCGGAAGAAGAAAGCGATTGGCTTCAAAGGCCTTTCACGAAAGAAAAGGTAGAGGTTGTTATCAAGCTCTTTGATGGAGACAAAGCCACGGACCTGATCGGTTCAACATATACTTTTAAGAAACATATGATGCAGCTTTAAGGAGATTTGCAATAATTTGAATCACTGTAGATTTTGAAATTTCTTGAGATTTAAGAATATTTTATATTTATTTTCATATTTATATTTTAGGTGTTATATTATGTTCAAATTTTTCTTTCTATTTGATTATCCTTATCATTACCTTAGTTTGTTTATCTTATTTTTAATTATTAATTTTATCCCGACTTTTTAAGGGGGGTTGTCTGACCAGCGTGCAGAGTCCTCGACTAATCCAACAGGAGACTCCTTCCCCCTCCCCGAAAAAAAACACAAGTTGCCAAAATAATCCTGCCCATAAGCACAGGTTTCCAAGAGAATCTTAAATTTTATCCCTAAGTTTTCATAGAATGAAGTTCTAATTGTCTCCGAAATCTAGCTTGTTCAGGGTTCTCTACTCTATAAGTAGGTCACAGTGTACTTTGTTTCGACACACGTACTACTTAATGCATTTATCTCTCTTCCTCATATCTTTCCCTCATTTTTGTCTTATCTCTCTCTCCTGTTTTGCACTTTTCCCTTTCCTTTGTAGTACCACATCAATTTCCTAATACTTCCCACACTCTTCCTAAAAGGTAGTGATTATTACACAGACAGAAAGCTTCTTAACTCGCTCCATAGGGCAAAATCTTGAACTTGTAGCAAAAGGAAAAGTGCCTTCACTATATCAGGTTGCGAGTTGGTGCATCAGACAAGGTTCCTACAAGACTATTGGAATAGAAACGATTCATTCAAATTGGACATGCAATTCTATCCTCCCTTCTAATCACATATTCAGCTATTATCNGAGCTTGAACTTAGGTGATCTTTAATGGCGTACTGATAGCTCAATACACAACTAAAACAAACCCACTTTGCAATAGTTCCAAATAAGTGTCAAAACTTTATCACATTGAAAGTGCCTAAGAAATACTTGTAATTACAAAAAAAAAAAAAAAAAAAAAAAAAAAAACCAGTCTAATCCCACAAGTAGGGTCTGGGGAGGATAGTATGTACACAGACCTTACCCCTACCTTGAAAGTAGAGAGGCTATTTCTGATAGATCCTTGGAAAGACGAAAGAAAAGCAATAACAACAAGATAGCAAGAAAACGAAATGAAAGGAACAAACAAGTAATAAATCTAACAATAACATAATACAGGTCTAACACTAATACTCTCGACTACCTACTAGCCATCTATCTTGATTTTCGACTTCCAAACCTTCCTATCAAGGGTCATGTCCTCGGTGAGGTGAAGTAACGTCATATCCTACCTAATCACCTCTCCACAATACTTCTTTCACCTACCTCTACCTTTTCTCAACTTCAACAGCTCCAACCTCTCACCCCTCCTTTTTGGGCATCTGTGTGTCTACTCTTCGCATGCCCAAACCTTCTAAGCCTAGTTTCCCGCATCTCGTCTTTCACTAGAGACACTACCACTCTGGCCTGGATATCTTCATTCCTAATCCTATCCATCCTAGTATGCCCACATATTCATCTCAACATCCTCATCTATGCTACTCTCATTTTCTGGGCATGCGAGTTCTTGACTGGCCAACACTCAACCCCAGACAACATAGTCAGTCTAACCACCACTCTGTAAAACTGGTCTTTAAGTTTAGGTGGCACATTCTTATCACATAAAACACCGGATGCTAGCCTCCACTTCACACACCCCGCTCCAATACGATGTGTAACATCCTCGTCTATCTCCAAATTTCCTTGGATAATGGACCCAAGGTACTTGAAACTGTCTCTCTTAGGGATAACTAGTGTATCAAGCCTCACATCTCCGTCTGCTTCATTGATCCCATCACTCAACTTGAAACCTTTAGATTCTAGGGTTAGTCTCCAAAACTCCAGTCTCGGTTAACACCGCCTCGCGTCTCGTCAATCAGTACAATATCATCTGCAAATAACATAGACCATGGCACCACCCCCTGAATGTGGCGCGTCAAGCAAATAAAAACGGACTGAGACCTGACCCCTGGTGCAACCCCATCACAATTGGGAAATGGTCCCCCCTCCCCCAAACCCAAGTCTTAGCTCCATCATACATGTCCTTAATCACCCTAGTTTAAGCAACAGGAACACCCCTAGCCTCCAAACATCTCCATAAAAACCTCTATAGGGACTTTGCCATATGCCTTCTCTAAATCAATGAACATCATATGCAAGTCCCTCCTCCTGTCCCTATACAACTCCACCAGCCTCCTCGCAAGATGAATGGCATCCATAATGGAACACCGCGACATGCATCCGAACTGGTTTTCGAAAATAGATACACTCCTCCTCACCCTTGCTTCTACCACCCTCTCCCAAACTTTCATAGTATGGCTTAGCAACTTGATTGCTCTATAGTTGTTGCAATTTTGAATATCACCCTTATTTTTGTACAGCGGAATCATCGTACTACACCTCCATTCTACAGGCATCCTCTTCGTCCTCCATATCAACCTTGCAATTCATAAAAAGATCTCTAGCACACTTCATAAAGAGTAGGTAGTCAATCTGGGTCTTAACCCCCGCACTCTAAAAGGTAACCAAGTGTTCCTCATTCTTTGGGAAACTCGAGTCTCTATCACCAAATAAAAAGCTTTAGCGAAATCCAACAACGAGGTTCCACCTCCATTTCTAACCCCAAAACCGAAGCCACCATGCACATCGTCATAAACCCCGGAAATTGTTCTAATGTGGACATTGAAGTCCCTCCTATAAAAAGCTTGTCGGTGAGCGGGATGCCTTGCACAACCTCGTACAGATCATCCCAGAATTGTCTTTTGACCTCCTCGTCCAATTCCACTTGAGGTGCATAGGCACTAATCACATTTAAAGTCATCCCTCCAATAACTAACTTAATAGCCATTGTGAGAAGGCACGGGAGAAAATATGATATATTGATATATTGTGTGTTCAATACAATACAAGAGGTCCTTATTTATAGCTATACTATACAAGGACATTCTATTCCTATTCCAATGTGGGACAAGACTACATATCTAACACTCCCCCTCAAGCCGGTGCATACACATCATATGTACCGAGCTTGTTACACATG
>MU762116.1:0-21223 GCA_026770625.1 Nicotiana glauca | reverse complement strand
CCCCCCCCCCCCCCCCCCCCAAAACCGGACACGGCCTTATTCTACCATCGCTCGACCTAGCCACTATAGTCTAAGGGAATACAAATCTAGTACTACCACTAGTATCGGCAAACAGCTAAACTAAAAATATACTAGCTATACGAGTCAATACTAAGTGACATGCAAAAAAATATGTTCAAGCAAACAGATTGCAATAGAGCATGAAGATAGGACCTGGGTTTTATAAGGAACGCCAAGCCAATTGAAGGGGGAATTTAAGGTAGATAGAACTTGGCCGAAAGTTTGCCGGAATCAATGGAGCTCACTGGGAATATGTCCACACGCCGTAAAATCACTAGACTTCGCCGAGAAAGTTACTGCACCTCGCCGGGAATTTCTGGAGCGGCAAAACTTTCCAAAGAAACAAAACACGCACACACACAAAAAGAGAGAAAGAGAGACGGGGAGAGATAGAGAGAGAAAACAGAGAAGATGGGGGAAACAGAGAGAGCAAGATGATCGAGAGGGGGTCGCCCGAAATACACTACAGGGGTCGCGGGAAATTTCCAGCAATCGTCGGAATCCTGCTTGTCTAGACCGGTTGTATCCCCACCCGCACGGAGAGAGAAGACGATAATAAACGGCATCGATAGTGAGGCCTGGGGCACAAAGCGCGATGAGCCAGAAGAGGAAGGAAGAAAAGATGAAGGAGAGAGAAAGAGAGAAATGTAACTTACCTGTGGCGGCAGCGGCGACTTGGCAGAGGTGCGTCGACGGTAAGTTACCGTTGGGGGTAACGTTAGAGAGAGGGGGAGAGTCAGAGGAGAACGTTAATTTCATACGGAATAACGTATACAAGAATTACGATCTAGAGGATAATATCAAGTCTTCATTTACATGCACTTCAATCAGTATTAGAGTTTAAACTGGACAATGTCCCACTGTGTTCGGGATTTTTTGCGTAGCTGGACAAGAGCTAGGCTCAACAAGAAGGCATGCGAGATTTGGAACACTTTCCTTGTGGTCATTTGGTGAACAATTTGGATAGAAAGAAACAACAGAAATTTTTTAAGGAAAAGGTTAAAATATCCTTAGCCTTAAACTTGGTTATATTTTCTCGTTAGCTTTTTGGTGCAACTTGGCCTCTGTAGATGATGTGGATTACTTGCTAGATATGATCCAGGAGTTGCACAATATGTAAATTTAGAGGCACTTTCTTTGTGTGGTTCTTTCCATCTATAAATTATACCTTTATCAAAAAAAATATGACAAATGGCTAGGTATGCGAAACACCAAAATAGTACAATCTAATTGATGAATTATTTGAGCAAGCCAAGGGAAAAGGCAAGAAGCAAGCATAAACAATTTAACCAAGCAAATGCAGTAGCATTGACAAAATGTACCATCTGAGACGCATGCACAAGATTCTCTGAAATGACAATGGATAAAGGGATCTCCATGGCTATATCTCCAATTCTCATGTCTTGTCTGGCAACGGCTCCCCTTCCCACTCCCTCAAAATCTGCATCATAAGATACACAAGTATGAAAGGAAATGAAAACAGTATTTCCACTTTCAATAAAGAAGCTAGTTGTTGAAGGAAATTGTTACAGTTTTTAAGGGACACAATGCCAGGAAATTTGGCATAGAAAGTCTCAGATTAACCAGCAATGTCTGCATAACTGGTATGGCTAGGAGAGTATGTGACGGGAAGAGTAGGAGTTTATAGGACTGCAAGTGGTTGAAACAACTGGAGAAGTGTGATGGTTAGGATGTTGTACAATAATCGAAGGACGGTGTGAGTTTTGGCAATCAAAAACAGAAAAGAAAAAAACGAGAAATGTTTTAGCTATGTTTTAGCAGGGTATCAACATTGGCAAACTACGAATTCAAGAGGAAAAAGATGAGAATTGTTGTAGGAGTCTCATTAAAAATTCTATAGGAATAGCCTCCGAAGGTAAGCCGCATAAAGCATTATAGAAGCAACAATAGCTTCACCACAAAGGAATAGAACCGACTCATACTTTCCACCCTTGATTAGATGCAAATAGAGTAATCATTATCTTGTCAGCAAGCGTGTTCGGGATTACTACTTATAAATGTCATCACTAAAAACAAGATATAATTTTAACTATTACAAAAGAAAAGAAAAAAAAGAGCATGTGCTAATTTGTTTTTTGTTTCTTTTTTCAACATTGGTGAAGCCTCTTGAATGCACCTTGACTAATCCACTGGGCAACCTGTTCAACCCACAAGCTCATTTTGCCTAGGTAATCCTACCCACCAAGATTGAAATGGATGGGCTCACATGAAGTGTTCCAAGTTATTACTCCCATAACTCAGCCACAACACGTGTAATTGAAAACATGTGCTAATTGTTTCACTAACATCTTTTTATAAAATAAAATTTAAAAAAAAGCTAAAGGAAAAACAAGTTTGATGAGCACTAAAATGCTCTTGTAACAAGTTTAAATCTAGAAGTAGATGACAAGAGGTTAGGACGAGGAGAATATGGGCAAGAGGGTCTCCAGGGTGAAGAGGATGAAAGGAATAAGCAAAGAGAGCCTGGCAATGGAAGGCAGCAAGTTAGGGTGCAGAGAGGGAGAGGCAGCAAGTTAGGGGAGGGGCTGCAATAAGTAGTGGCAATGGAGGTAGGTTTGCATGGGAGGCTAGGTGTGAAATTGAGTTGATAGTACTGGGAGGGGATACAATAAGATAGGGTAAGAGGAAAAAAGGTTCTAATAATAAGTGAAACTACATCCTTATCTTACAAAATAGGCTTTGTCTAAAAACATTTTCAAATAAATGAAGATAAAAAAAGCAGCAAATGTTCTTCATTATGTTCGAAGTAGTTTCTGACGTCAATGACAAATACAACTCCGAACAAAAAAGAATGGAAGTTACAAGAGTCTTTAGTCAAACCAAAAAAGTTCATAACACAAAATTTCCACAAAAACAGATAAGTTACAAATGTAAAGGTAACGCTGAATTGCAGTTGTATAGTTCACAGATTAAGCTCTAATGCATAGCCCAAAAAAGAATACGAGTTTTCTCTCTTTCTTCAATCAGGTATGCCAAGAATAAACAAGTTATCTTGACTTTTAGATTAATGGTTAGATAAGAACTTACAAGATATCTCCAATTGTGACTTCACACCTTCGTCCTCACCCCACTGTTGTAAACATTTCACTTGCTCACAGCTAGATTCAGTAACAACTTTTCTCTCCTCTTTGAAGTTCTTTGCCACCTCAGAGATCAAATTAATAGTTGCAATTCGTAATTCTTGCAATGCAGTTGCTGCAGAATGTTCTCCACCCAACTTAGCAATGGCTGTGAGAATTGAATTCAAAGCTTCCATCTCATTCCTTGGACTATTAAACTCTACCAGATCGGTGACATCTTCTCCACCAAAATAGAGTTCCAGCTGAAGCAAGGACAAATTTTTATCAGTGCAGTTAATCTCATCAACAAAGTGATACCTGGAGATGATTATCATTCTGTTGGTGGCAAATGAATGGTTCCTTCTTCTGATAATTGTGGCAAGCCATGTTATACTCGGAATTGAAATTCTAGTAGAAATCGTTCTTTTGGAAGATATAGAACAGAGATAGTAAGTAAGGAGCTCGTTAGAAAAGCAACTAATTGCATATCTTTTGCTTAAATAACAATTTGCAGGCAATTTATAACTGTTCTATCAATGATAGGTTGTCCCCCATATTCAAAGAATTTAAGAGGAAATCTCACAAAATATCCCTGCTATTCTTAAAAAGCTACTCGAGGAAAAATAAAAGTGTTAGTAGCAATTAAAAGTTACTCAACTACTTTTAGACATTAGTATTGAGAAAGGAATACCTCATCTAAGTTTATGATTCTAGCTATCTGATGCATCAAATTTAAGGAAGACTTCAGTTCAGCAGGACTTGCAGAGCTCTGTATGTATACATGTTTTGCATGAGAACCCATTTGTTCCAGAAGTTTCTGTAGACAAGATCAAATGAGATACCACGCCCAGGGAACATGAGAGAAACATAAATGACAGACTTTGACGAGTTTTTATATGGACAATGTAACAAAACTAAGGGAGCTAGCCGGAAGGAATAAGGACTATCAAAGTAATCAGAGTCAAAACCTCAAACCTTCTTTTTCTTGAAGAACTTGTCATTTTCAGGAAGTTCAAGTATCAACGAGATGTCGCCATCAATACGAGCATCATGGGGCAACTTCTGCTTCAGCAACTAAAAGGAAAATAAAATGGGAAGTACTTCAGCAGTAATTACACAAAATATAAACCTATAATTTAATCGTATTAGCAACTACAGAAATATACTACATTCATATTAAGACATATATATCTAGCTTTTTTCTTAATTTTCATGATCAAGAAAATAGCTACACAAAATTTACTACACTGACACATTCAGCTCAAGGTCGAATCTTGGGGTTTCACAATTCAGTAATTCTTGGGAAATTCGCTGAAGCGTCCAATTCACTTGAAATAGCTATCCGGATGTATTTTATTTTTCCGATAATTTCAAAAATCTGATTCGGTTTTGGTGCTAAAGGTTGACGCAAAAGTCGATGCAAAAATACAAAGATGAAAGTTTATCTCTCTTTCTGTCCCCGGAAAATCCTATTAGTGTTGCCACTCCCTCCAACAACCAGAACCTGCTGACAAAGACCAGCTCCACCTTGCTTCTTTACTCTCTCTCTAACTGCCCTTCCAAGCCAAGTTTAGTATTTGACATCTTATCGGTAAATATTCAAAACTGAAAATTTTGTAACAGTAGAATAACAGTATATATTAAAAATTATATTCATGTCGTTTATGATCATCCAAATATAATTCGACAACAATGTTACTACAGTTTGCAGGATTGTATTCCTTTTAAATTTACAGGCTTATACATGATTAGCACCATTTCTTATTGTATTATAATTGATATTTTCAACCTATTCTGCTTCCTAGGTATTACTCTGTTTTCAAGGTTAACTAACTCACAATTGCTAAAATTTACTACAGTTTTAAGTTGTCCCAATTTCCCTGAAATCTGGCATCATCTAGAAAGAATCAAAAACAAAGATATTAAAAGAATTGATAGAAAGCGATAATTTCATTGTTATTATGTTCATCCTTGCAATAAACATATACAAGTCTTTTCCTGCATCGAATATCTTCCAAAAATAACCATACTACTCAGTAGTTTTACCTGTTAATGGTTATGGTCTTACTGTTGTAAACTTGTAATGTGGTTGTGGCTTTGAACTTGAAACGTTGGATTTTGGTAGTTTATAGTCAGGAAGTCTTGTTACTGTTGGATTGTGCAACTTAGTCAGCCCTATTTGGATTGGTTGCTTTTGAACTTGTAGTAGATTAGTATCAGGTTTGAAAATTTCTGTACTACAAACTTTTTAGTTTTTAATAATGAAAGGACCATTTGGCAACCAGAAAGCCCTTCCATCATAATTTTGTTAGTTTTCTTCCTCATTCGCAAAGCCTAAACTATATTGCCTCCCGTACCTGCTTTACTTATTTCTTAACTAACATTGCCTCTTCACCTCAAACCCCTCCCTGGTCCTCCCAGCAGACTTACAAACCCACAGGCTCCAAACCAAAACCCCCCTGGGACTTAGTGGAACTACAACAGTCTAGCTCTTTTCAATATTATAAATTGGTGACTGTCTCAACTTCCTTCCTCACTTTATCCTCCCTCCACCCTTTCAACCCTACCCTTCTCCCCACCCTTTAACCCTCTCTTCCCATACCTTTCCCTTCCCCTCTCTACGGTACCAAATCCCCAATTCTGCTATCATATTCACTTCCTACCAAAACTTGTTTTGAGGAAATTTTTGTACTCACCAAATTCATTCATTCTGTTATCTCAAAAATTAATATTTAACTAATGAAACATACAAGCATTATGTTGTTATAGTGGAAACCAATATAGACAAATGAATATTTTGGTTACTAAACAAGCCATAGGTTCTTATTTTCAAGTTCTAATTAAGCCTTTCATGTTTGACAGTTTGCCACTTTTTAATTGTCTTATGTTGGAACTTTATTTATTGACTGTTAGCTTTTTCACATTCGTAAGTTTTCAGTTACATTAATTTCAAGCTATTGAGCCAATCAATGTTTTAATCTTGCTTAGGACTAGGCTTCCTAATCGATGCACTATCCAAGTGCCAAACTACAGCATTTTGTATTATCATAATATAGGGCTTGAAAATGCAACCAAAAAGGTCTAATACTTGGGCTCAGATCCCTATTCTTAAGCTAGTGCACTCTGCTATGTTCTGGTTCTTGAAATTGGACGACAGAAAATTTTGAATGACAAGCCTTATACACACCATGATCAGCAACAATATGAGCTGCCCAACCACTGGCCACATTGAAAAGCGCTTCACTTTATGTTCAACTAGAATATCTCTAGAAGTTGCTTTTCCACTGAATTACTTGATATATTTCTCATTTGAATCGAATCAGAATCTTTGATAGCAGTAGTTAAATGCACAAATCCAGTCCATAAACAAAAATAGAGTGCCTGGATACCATCTTGAAGAATTAAGAAGAAAATGCAAAACCAGAAGAAAAAGAAGTTTAATCAATGGTCAAATAGAATGTTCTAAATGAAAATAAGAAAACCAACTAGATATCCAAACAAAAGGAGAACACTAACGAGATTTCAATGTGATATGGTAATATGCTATGATACAAACAATTCAATCACTACAAATAGCTCCGAACTCTAAGGTAGCGGAACAAGCAGGTGTCTTTGCACAATGAATGATGAACAAAAATGATGTTGGAAACCTTTTGCTGACACCATAATCATAAATAGAACTAGAAGTGTTCTGATAATTTGGAAGTGACTGATGATTTAGCTTACATCAATTTGGTTAACACAAATGTTTCATGAATTAAGCAACCCCACCACTCCAAACCGTTTCTACGTGGTTTATGCTTTTCCTAATGTCATTCGGTTTCTTGGTACTGATTTTCCTCAATAGCATTATTAGATTCATCTCTATCTACCATCCTATAAGTGGGGGTAAGGATGGAAAGGAGAAAGTTGTTGAACACTTAAGACATGGAGCACACCAGCTGGGTGTTTTTCTTTTACAACAATAATAATTTTGATAACTACAGTATTCCATCAAAGAACCACGGGGGGATATATAGAAGAAAATTTTACAGCAGAATATAAAAGATTCAGCTACATGCCTACATCTCTATTGGACAAAGCTTGAGCACTCACCTTCGCACAATCACATTCTGCATCTAAAACTATACTGATTAAAAGCTCCAAATACCTAAGAACTGTCTATAGAAACCCACAAAGGTTTTTAAGATATAATTAACGCAACTATGTAGTTATTCCCAAAATCAATTCCCCTATTTTCCCGTCATTAATTGTCAACCATTACTATAGAATGTAAAAAGCAATGGCCAGATAAAGTAGCGCAAAGTTACGCATGAAAAGACGAAGCAGACAAGAAAAAGAACTGGCATAGCTATTGTTAAAAGAAAACCTCCAAAACTGCAACGGTCAAGCAGCGAACCAGTACTAAAGTGAAAGAGCAGGAAAGCTGAAGTTTACCTCAGGAGTCTCCATTGATACAAGAAAATGGAAGAAAGAGTTAACTGAAGGAACTTCAATTTTGGAACGGTACCTATAAATATAGGTCCATTTTCTTAGGGAATAGATGACCAATTTTACCCCTTAACTATTGAAAATAGAATAACTATGCCTTTAACTTTGCCACAAAAGGCACCCAAGTAGCCCACGCTAAGGTTGTCCACCAGGACGGGACGGGACAAATTTATCGGGACGAGATGGAACGGGGTTTTACCCATAACGGGATAAATGTAACGATCCGGTAGGCCTATCTTGTCCCACTAATAAACGGGACGGGATGGGACGTGGGCCATAAGTGGGCCTTTTTAAAGTTTTTCTAAATTTAAATATTTAAGTGCCAAAGTTGACAACGGTTATTTTTTTTATAGATAGCAACAATTATTTTTTTAAAGTTGGCATTGCTTAATTTTTTAAAGTTTACAATTGCTAGCTTTTTATTTTTTTAATGAACTTAAAACTTAATAAATTATAAAGAAACTAAGTAAAGAATTATAAAATATTAAAACAAAAGACTTCTAGCAAAATATTTTAGTAACTATAATAGACTTGTAATTTATTTAATATAATCTTAAGATATAAAGTAACTAAGTAAGACAATTCATAATAAGGCCAAAGCCTTTTATTTTATTTAATAAAATTTCAAATTTCACATACAAATACAAGTCTTTTGAAGAGCACCTAATCTACATTTTCACCTTCTAGGAAGGAACAAGGCGTCTTATTAACTAATTATAAATTATCATACTAATATTTGTAAACTCCTATATAGCTTTGTTTTAACTTATCTATAATATATGTGGGACATTCTTGTAGAATTGGCAATGTGGCTTGATGTTCCATGAGTTACATGCCACCATCGCTCCCAGTGCAAAGTCGTGTTAGTATTCTATATTCAAAATCAGAAAATCAGAAGACGTTAGTTTAAGAAAACTATAGCAAAAAATTTTGAGCTCACGAGTTTCTTGTGTGTTCTTAAGGAATTTAATTCCCTCACAGTTGCCCAAGGTTCGTGGTCTGATCAAGTTGAGTAAGAAGATCCAGGTACTAATAGAGACAAACATGGCTTGCATCAGACTAAATCATGGAACATGTTTGGATAATGCTATGTTGAAAGAAGAACTACTCAACCACTTAGTTCAAAGTACACCACCTCAGATAGAGTTGTTGAAAAAAAGTACTCTTTAAAATTTAGGCACATTCAACATTAATTGATGAAGGGCTTGCAAACATCTTGACTAAAGTTGCTGACTCTAGTGAGGATATCTGGGTATAACTGTCATGTTCTCAACAATGGGAAAGGTCAGCCCTGAAAATCTGATGACAGAAGAGATGGAGGAATCCTCCTGACATACTTGTCTCAAAAGAAAACAAAAACACTGATCAAGGTAGAGAACACTCATTGATCCTAGCAAGGGACCAAGTCACGCGTCTACAACAACAGAAGCTGAAAAACAAGTTGTTGGAAAGAGGGTTATTGCATAGAGACATCACTGAATCACTCCTATATCTCATTGTAAGTAGACTAGAAATCATGGTCAGAGTTGAGTTCTGTGGAAAGTCTCGGTCAAATCCAAAGTATTTTCACCCGAAGGAGGGTGTAAGTATGTTGAGGTATTCTAGAAGAACACAGAAACTGGTTCTCTACTGTCCTCCAAGTAAATGGATAGGAAAAGCTCACCTGAATTGGAAAAGTCTCTGAGTTCCTATCTTGTTTCATAAGGCTCAAGAAAGAAGAATTAAATGGCACTCTCAACAGCTGAAGCAAAAATTGACTTGATACAAACTTGGATCGTTGGGACCTGATACAAACTTGGATCGTTGGGACCGACGACTTCGAATTGAGTGAGGGTGAGGCCTTGATTTTTAAAACCTGGGCCTTTTCGACCCCGTCGATGATCCTTGAGGGATAATTCGCTCGGGCTTCTAAGAATAAAGATAGCCTTTAGGATTTGGCAGATAGTCCCCGGGTGATAGCTTGTTCAAGCATGGGTGACCTAAAAACTTGTTTTGAACTTAGAGTGAAGATAGCCTCAAGGCGTTATAGATAGACCCCAGATGAGGGTACGTCTAGACTCGGATAGCCCCTAGGTTAAAGTAATCGAGAGAATGTTTAACTTGATCCGAAAGCGAAAAATAGCCCTAAGGCTCTATTGGTAGTTTTTGAGTGGAAGTTGCCTCGGGCTTAGGTAGCTCGAGTGACGGAGGATCGGGTAAATGACCCGCACTTGCAATAGTAAAAATCCTCAAGGTAGGGTACCACCTAGAGGTCAAGCCCGTGTGAGTAGGTTTTTAGAGCTTATCTTCTTTTTGACAGAGGCCCTCGAGATCGAGTACCATCTCGAGGCTTGTAATGATATTAATGGCTCTTTAGAGCCTATCTTCTTCTTGCTAGAGGTTCTTGTGATCGGGTACCATCTCGAGGCATATAATGATATCAATGGCTCCTTAGAGCCTATCTTCTTCTTGACAAAGGTTCTTGTGATGGGGTACCATCTCAACGCATGTAATGATATCAATGGCTCCTTAGAGCCTATCTTCTTCTTGACAGAGGTCCTCGAGATCGGGTACCATCTCGAGGCATGTAATGATATCGATAGCTCCTTAGAGACTATCTTCTTATTAATAGAGGTCCTCGAGATCGAGTACCATCTTGAGGTATGTAATGATATCGATGGCTCCTTAGAGCCTATCTTCTTCTTAATAGAGGTCATCGAGATCGGATACCATCTCAAGGCATGTAATGATATCGATGGCTCCTTAGAGCCTATATTCTTCTTGACAAAGGTCCTTGAGATCGGGTACCATCTCGAGGTATGTTGATGCGAGAGTTTTTGATCCCCGAAATGTCATACGACAGCACTGATTGTATGACATGGTTATGAAACGACCGAGGGATCGGACTGGTACATCTTCCCAAAGTGATAATGGCTTAGTCAGTATTTCTAATTGGTCTTTGAGGCAGGTGGACAATCACCACTTTCTATATATATATAGGTTTCTCTTCCCTCCTTTGAGGATCCCGCTGTTCTGAGTAGCTATCCTCCTTCATAAAGTTCTTCTTTCCCATGTTAGGTCCTTCACCATTTTAACTTTAAAGACCTTACTCAAATTCCCGCTCCAATTCTCTGATTTTACCACATTTGTGGATGTTATTCTAGGATCTGTTCGGCAAGGAGGAGAAAGCTCCACCTCTGGTTCTTGCCTGGTTGGTGGAGCACCGCTGATGCCAGGTGAGCTAACCTCGGGACATTCTGCTTCGAGGGGGGACTTTTTGCTAGAAAAGCTTCCCGATATTCAGGGTCATCGGGTGTATGCCTCAAAGTTTATTTCTTTAATAGGAGAGGGACACCTTGAGTCAGTGAGGAAAGATTGTGGATGGGGGAAAAAGGTAGTACTGCAGGTACCTTCCCCGGAAGAGAGCATCATGGATCACGCCAAGGGGTTTTTGAACGTGTACACGTACCCCTTTACATTGGGTCCCCTTGATAGGGTTGTACTTGATTTCTCTCGAAAGTATCGAGCTACCTTGGCACAGGTTCATCCGTCATTTTGGAGGATAATATTGATGATGAGAATTTTTCATGGAGAAAGCCAGGCTCGAGTTTACCCTTACTCATCTCATCAGGGCGTACCGGCCTTTTCACCATCAAGGCCTGCTAACCCTTTGATGCCAATACACCAGGCCCTTCATTTTCAATGATGAAGAAGATGGGGATCGGGGATGGATGAGCTGATTTGTCCGAGTATGGACTGTTAACGACATCCCTGCTGAGTTTCTTCCATTCCCTAAGGAATGGAATTTTACACGTAAGTGGTACACTTGTGCCTTTGTTGTTTTGCTTGTTTTGCTTGTTTTGCTTATGATAGAGGCGGGATACGTAAATGCATTTTTCCTTCCCTTTCTGCAGCAATTTCATGGACGCCATACGAGGTCCCCGACATGACGGATCGGGCTCGAAAGTTGGCGATCCATTCGACTCATGATGGTCGTAAGTGGCAAAATCTATCTAACGACAGATGGGAGGCAAGACACCATGGTACGTACTATGAAATTTTGCTCTTTCTTGGAAAGCATTCTCCTTTTAAGTGTATTGATTCTATCTTTGTAGGCATTGGGGGGTTCTCTAAAGTGAGATCTTGCCTTCCTAGAGAAGGAGAAGAATCATCAGCTTTGGGTCCGAATAACAACAATAAGCAAAAAAAGCCTTCGACGGGTGACGATGCTTATAGCAGGATGACTCCAGCCTAGAGGCTCAGAGAGGATGCATCAGCCAAGCCTGCAGCGCCCGAGATCTCTGGCCTTGGAAAATCGGTCCCTCCTCCGCTGCCATCTTCTTTTCCAATAGGAGGTACCTCGAAGAGCGAGGGTTCTGTACCGCCGACTACTTCTCCGATCAGAGGAACTTTGAGGGATGCTCGAGGCTAGGGGCCGCGTATATCGAGTGACTAGGTCCTAACTAGGAGCAATTTTACTGGGGTTGATAGAGCCAAACTGGTAGATATGCGCTCGACTTTTGAGGAAGCTCAGCGGCTCTACTCTGTGGTGATTTTTGGTTGATCATATCGGCTATTTAGCTTTTACAACTTCTTCTCTCTTATCGAGTTTCTCCTTCGTAGGCTTTTAACAAGCTCAAGTCTGAGCTGCTTCATCGCAAGGCCATGCTGCGAAAAGACGTGGATGGGGAGAAGTTCCTCAGGCTTCTTTGTGATGAGAGAGAAGAAGATTTGGCGCACTTGCGACATGAGGCGAGTCGAAGCCTGAACTACGAATGCTACCTCAAGGAACAAGTAATTTTTGTTCTAGAGGGGGCGCATATTCTCTTTTCTATCCTTGAGGCTCACGTTTTGTTTATTTTAGTTGTAGAATAAGACTGAGGACCTGGAATGCCTTAGGAGTAAAGTTGGCCAAGCCATGCACGAGCGTGATGAGTTAAAGGCTCGAGCGGACGTTCATGCTATAGTGGAGAAAGGTGCTTTGGCTAAAGCTTCCGCCTTCGAGGTTCAACTTTGCTTAGCTTGTAAGAACAGCTTGGTTCGAGCGGATATGATGACAAGGCTCGAGTCTGAGCTTTTAAAGATAAAGGACGAAGTTGTGGATGCTCGGGCCAAAGCTGTAATGAGCCGAACTAAGACTGACAAGAAAGTGTCAGTCTATTTGAAGGACGATGCCGATGCTCGAGCTGAGCTGAGAAGGGCTCTTGACCGTGAGAGTAGAAGCAAGGAATATGCTCGTTACACTCGAAGGGAAACCCTCGAGGAGATACATGCTAGGGGCTTTGACCTCTCGGAAGAGGTGAAGCAGGCAAAGGCGAACGAACATGACACTAAGTCCCTTCTGTCTGATGCTGAGGATAGCGAGAAAGAGGCCGATGGGCCATAGTCCCTAAGGGGACGTAGATTAGGCCTTCCTTTTCTAATTCTGTGTATAGTGCTTTCAAAGAACATTGTGAATAGAGCTTGTATATTTGTGCATATATGTATAAAGGGAAGCCTTGCGGTTTCATTTTTCATACACTTCCCTTTGCATTGATGTTTGTCAGTTATTAGCCAGGTGAACTGATTTTTGAATAAAAAAACCCTTAAGGTTTATAGTACGGCCCTGGGGCTCATTGGGCTAGCCTGTAGGCTCTTACGCGCTTGGTCAGTACGATATTTTAGTATAAGCCGGCGTTTTAAGCTCTTATACTTTTTCTCTTAGGTATATTCAATTAACTATTTCAGGTTCAGTCTTCGAGTCGGGTTTCGACTTTGAGCTCATTGAACCTTAAGTTTTTGAATTTAAAGTTGGCCCTTAGGCTCTTACGCATTTGGTCGGTACAACCTTTTATATGGGCTAGCGGCAGTGGCTCTTACGCATTTGGTCGGGACGACCTTTTATATGGGCTGGCGGCAGTAGCTCTTACGCATTTGGTCAGTACGACCTTTTATATGGGTTGGCGGCAGTAGCTCTTATGCATTGGGTCGGTACGACCTTTTATATGGGTTGGCGGCAGTGGCTCTTACGCATTGGGTTGGTATGACCTTTTACGTGGGCTGGCGATAGTGGCTCTCATGCATTAGGTCGGTATGACCTTTTACATGGGCTGGCGACAGTGGCTCTTACGCATTAGGTCGGTACAACCTCTAATATAGGCTTTATTTTTCCCTCGTTTAGGACTTTTTGAGATTGTGTTTTGCCTGACTCTTTGACAGTTCGGTAGAAACTCGATTGCGAGTCATTATGTGGCGGTGATCGAGCACCTCGGGAGGTTTTGCTCGGTGGCTGAGTGTTTCAAAGCCTATAGTTTTGGAGCTGACATAGTCGAAGCCCTTTTTGCCTATGTCGAGGGTAGCCTATTTTAATCGGTTCTTTTCAAAGTTTTTTTGAAGCAATTAAAGGCCTGTGACTTTGTAGCGATGGTCGGGCATCCCGAGTCGCGTTAGTTGGGCTGGTACAGCCTTATGACCGTAGTCATTGTGTTTGGCTGGAGCCTTTCAGTCCTCGAGTGAAGTAGTTTCGGCATCTATATCGAGGGTATGTCTTTTTAGGGGTCTTATAAGTTTGATATATAGCCTTAGCTTTAAGATCGGGATTATGACTTTTGTAAGGTCTTATAAATTTTCTGCCTTTGAGGTCTTACAGTTTTGGTTACTTGGTACAAGTATGGTTCATGCCTTGCTTGAGTTCTCACAGATTTGGTTACTTGGTACAAGTATGGTTCATGCCTTGCTTGAGGTCTTACAGATTTGGTTACTTGATACAAGTATGGTTCATGCCTGCTTGAGGTGTTACAGATTTGATGTTGCGTTATAAAGGTCTTACGCGCTCGAGGTTGCCAGAATGGGGCCTTATAGACTCAGGTTTTTGACAGATCGATGGGGGTGGCAGTTGGTGGCAGTTGTCACGCCCTAAAATCCGAGGAGCGCGACCGGCGCTCAACCAAGTAAACCCGACCGAGCAAGCCTGTTAGGTCTCATTCTACCCAAACTAACTCATGAATAAATAGCAGATGGACTCCATTAATCAAATTCTATAAACATAAAATTAACGATTTCCATTTCATTTTCATTAGCAACTTCATCCGCCACCTCAAAGGTATTACAAGTTTTATACATCATTGCCAAACATCAATATTTCTATTTTAGTTTCCAATACCCGACACTACCCATAACCTGTCTACCGAGCCTCTAAATATAACTAAAGAATAATGTGGAAATGCCGGTAACAAGGCTCCGGCTATACCTCTAAATACAAAGTACATGATAAACAATCATACAGGGACCCGAAATGAAGTGGGGCTCACCAACTCAGCTGAAAGGAAGATGCGTCACTGGCTGCGACCAACACTGCCTGCTATGGAACCACCTACAATCATAATACGAATGTAGCGCCCCCGACAAAAGGAATGTAAGGCCCCAGAAAATTTCGCTAAGTAATCTAGGATTTCGTGGCGCCACGTAGGCTAATTATTATATTTTATGTGCTATTAACATGGTGGACATCAGTTAGACTTGGTAAATATGAGTATAAGTCTTATGGTAAGTGATATGAGGTCTAAATAGAAGCCTAAGTGTATGCCAAATGGGAAAAATTTCGTAATAGGCAAAAATTTCAAATGGATTCGCACAAGGCTCCACTTTAAACGAGCATATCTAAATATGTATGAGGTTTTATATGGGGAATAGCATATTAAATGAAAGTTTTTTGAGTCTAGTTTCCAACGCTTCAAACCGTTTGTCATTTGGACATTCCTACGCAAAGTTATGATCAAATTACCAAAGGCTGGAAAATGCTGTCTTGTGTCAAAACTGCGACCGCATTTCCTGTCGCATTTTTAACTCTGCGGTCGCATTTATGTCACAGATTGAACCAGAGTGGCCCAGTTTTGGGTACCGATTTTGCGGTGCATTTTGCGGCCGCATGTTCATTCTGCGGTCCATTCTGCTATAGCAGAGTTGACATCACAGGGTTAATTTTTCTATTTTTGTAACCCGACCCTATGTCGATATATTACACCCTACCCTTCATTTTAGGCCTATTTTTTGATACATTTAGAGAGAGAAAGGGGGTCCTAGAGGGAGAAGGGGTTCTTCATCAACATTTCTCCTAAAGATCTTTCTTAAACCTTGAAGGTTTGTCAAGAAGGGCACCTAGGTCATCTTCCCATAAGGTAATAGTCTATAATCCGAGCTCTTAAATTCTAAATACAACTAGGATAGACCATTAGAAGGGTAATTGATGAGGGTAGAAGTTGATATCTTTCATGCATGAGAGTATTTTGTTAGGTCTTGAGCTAAGGATAGGATGAAGGATGGTAGGATCTTTCACAAAATGGTTTTAAAAGCATAACACCCACTTAGTGTTTGAAAATATGCTCAAATGAACTAGAAATATGATCACCTCTCTAATTTGTGGTTCGATTTGTCATGTTCCTAAGAGATTGGCGTTGCTAAGAGTCTCGGAGTATAGTAGGACTTAAGAAAAGCTCAATCGAGGTATGTAGGCTACACATTCTCTCTCGGAAGTGAATTCCATATTTGTTTGTAAGTTTAAGTGTGGTTTACCTACCAAAATTGTATAGTCCTGAGTCCCCTCTTAAAAGAAGTTTAGCATGCTAATTGGGTGAGAAGAATTGCTCTGTTTAACGCTCCTAGTTGCTATTGNATTATGAAATAAGTCTCAAATCTTATGAACTAACTTCCAAAAGTAGAATGGCCTAAAGGTCTTGTACCCGAACTATGCCCATAAATGGCTGTTTTATATAATGTTTTGCCTTATAGATACGATAAATGTGTAATATAATTATTGGTTGGTATATTCCTGTTTGGGAAGAGTCCCTTATGCTTGATGACTCTATCTCTGTTGAATTCGAAAACACATAATTTCCGAAATATTTGGTACATTGATATTGGTTGGTGATCTTTGGAAATAAAAGGATGAAAATGTGAAAAACCGAATACGGCCACTGTGCCAGGAATAAAGAATCTTGTGAATGGCCAAATGAGCCAAGGAAATACTATTGTTGTTGGTGACTGGAAATGCTAATTGGAATCTATAAATTGTGGAGGATATTGAGGTAAGTATGGTTGCGTTTATGATATATTCGTATACTTATATTTATACAACAATTGTGTGCAATACTAAATTGAATCAAATATGTTTTCGGGAGTATCTTTAGCAACACCGAGGAAGGGTGGGTCATAAGACTCATTCCTGAAACTACACGTACCGGTGTAGGGGTGCATCGAGCTTATTCCCCTTAACTGGGATGATCTTGGCAACATTGAAATTTGGTAACGCCAACCCACACGGCATATGTGGGAAGGCAGCTTGGCCGATCGGTCCGTGATCGGACGCCATGCCACACACATGGTGATATAGTGCTGGAAATAAATAAATCTGGAAATTTGATACCTGGGAAATTAAAAAAACTGGAAATTTATGATTTGGTATATGTCTCTAAAAGGGATGACTTAGCCGATCGGGTCGTGATCGGACTCCGTGCTATCAAAGACGGTGGTAAAACTTATATCGGTGCTAGAGATCTCCCAACCAAACAAAAAGTATATATATTATTTTCATAAAGTAGAGGACTAACATGTTTCAAAATTGGGTGTTAGAATATCGTTGATCTTGACTTATTGTTTGTGGATTCTTTGCTTGTATGGATATTCTACTCTAAAATAGTACTTTTAGCCTTACATACTAGTGCTATTCGACGACATTAACGTGCCGGGGGCGCTACAATCGTGTTATGATTGTAGGTGGTTCGACAGTAGGTACTCCAGTCGACTGGCTGTAGCAGCTCCTCTACTTTTCATCAGCTGTGTTGGTGAGCCCCACTCCATCCTGGGGTCATGTTATGTAACTTTTGTTCATTTTCTAAATAGATTTTGAGTTATAACCGGGGCCTTGTTGCCGACATTTCTCTATTGCTCTTAGCTTGTATTTAGAGGCTCCGTAGACTATTGTGGGTGGAGGTTGATGATGGGAGTCCGGGCTAGAAATGTTGGTACTTGATAAGCATGTTTTTCATTAAATTTGTAAACTTGTAATATTTTGAAAACTAAATGAAGCAATTACAAAAAATGAAATGAGGGTTGCTAACAACAGATTTTCTTGCGTTTTATTAAATGGGATAATATCCCTATTTATTTATGAGCTAGTTTGGGTAGAATGAAACATAGCAGGCTTGCTCAGTCGGGTTTACTCGGTTGAGTGCCGGTCGCGCTCCTCGGGTTTTGGGGCGTGACAAACTTGGTATCAGAGCCTAAGGTTTTAAAGTGTCCTAGGATGTCTCGGAGCCGTGTCTAGTAGAGTCCTTCTTATCGATGTGTTGTCGACCACATCTATAAGTTGGAGGCTATTCGGACATTTAGGAATTTCACCCTTCTTTGATACTCCAATCGTGCAATAGAGCTCAAGTTAAGGAGCTAATTTCCTCTCTAAGTCTTATTCTTAAGATTGGTAACCTTGATACCATAATCCACGAATTTGAAGCAGGTAAGGAGGGATTGATCCCACCATTGAGTCTGAGTGGATTTCCCAAGGACTTGTTAGGAGAATGTACTGATATATGGATAGATTGGTAAAATATATCGCTAAGAAGGGAGTGTCCTTGTCCCTATTGATATCACCGCACCACCAGAGCATGTAGTGAGAGCATCTAAGAAATGAAAGAGGGTTGTTGGTGCTGATAAGCCGGAATGCTCAGTTTGCATGAAACGTCACTTGGGGAGATGTTAGATGACCCTCAAGATATGTTACGGTTGTGGAAAGAGGGGGCATAAGAAGAATAAATGCCCTAAGTTGGGTACACTTGTCCCGGTCTGCTCGGTATGTGGGAAGGAACATGTAACACCGTGTCATGAGCAAGCCCAGCAATGTGTTTGGGGCGGTAGGTCAGGGTAATTCCAAGGGCGCGTACAACAAACCAATACTGGAATGGGTACTCCCATAATGGAAGCTTGGATGAAGGACAAGGGGGAAGTCTATAGTGTATATAAGGATGGCGATTATCAGGTCGGTGGGGCGAGTCAGTTTAGTGGACCTCGCCCACGTTGTATGAAATGTCATCCGGGAGTATGTCGCTATGGTACTAATGTGTGCTATAAGTGTGGTATGTTAGGTCACCTTCAACGAGACTGTCATTTACCTAGACAGATCACAGGCAGGGGTGCAGCGCAGCCAGCTAGTTCTACAGCTACTTCATTTATAGCGCCTTCAGGACAGGGAGCAGTCGGGGGTGATTTTCGGAGCTCGGGAGAAACCAACAAGTTCTATGCCATAAGAAAAAATCAGAGGTCGGAGTCTTTTCCGGGTGTGGTTACAGGTATATTGACTTTTCAATCGCGTGATGTATATGCTCTTTTGATTCCAGTTTCGCTTTGCCATATGTCAATCCTTACATTGTTGTGGAATTTGGGATAGAGTCGGGACTACCTTATAGTCCATTTTGTGTATAAATCCTTTGAGCGAGATGTATTACTCGTGAAGCCTCTTCATTACAATTATCTTACATGCAACCTCCTGTGGAATTGAGTCTTACAATGATTTCCTGAATAGAGTCAGAATCCGAGGGTAACTATTTCCACTTGCTTTCCTAGACTCTCACTAAGAAACCATATCTTTTTAGTTTCTTACAAGTGATTTTACTCGAAAGATAACATGTGTTCACTCGTGCTTATGCACAAACTGTCATACAATTTGCCTATGTGCTACCAAATTTGGTGTAAAGTAGCCCGGTATTGTGGTCCTTCTTGAGTCACTCTTTTCTCCCCGGTGTAGATGGCTTATGTGGTTCAAATAATCACTCTGCTCCTTCATTAACATTATAATAAAGTTTCTCACTGTCTAGTGACATGAGAGCCTGTCTCAGCTCCTATTATGGGTGTGCATATCAGTTGAACAGGGCGGTCGTCTATATATGCTTCTAAGAAAATTGAGATCTTCACAAACCCGCCACAAGAAGGCCTTTTCTTATCCCATTATAGTATGACTTTTGGTCACACCTAAATTGTTCTGCAATAAGTAACTCATTTTATTCCTAGCATTGAAGCTGCCGTGAAGTGTCCAAGTATCGCAGCCATAGAATTATGATAACAGGACCGTGTCAATCTTCATCTCATAAGAAAAGAGTTTATTCCCTCTCCAGCTAGCATATGAAACCCCCTTCCATATTTTTAATAAGTCCTAGTAATGTAGACTCAATCACGAAAGGTTCGTATTAGGTGTTTCAGATTTGGCGCGTATCATATTAATTTAAAAGGCAAGTTGTTGTATCCTCATCATCTTTCGTATATGATAAACTATCAAGAAGGGTTGAGTGGTTCGGATTATACTAACCTCACAAGTGCTTAACTTCTACTTCATTAACATGGGCTTATGGCACAGGGTCCTAGTATCAATCAATATTAGGAGTATAACTAGACGTTATATCTTGAAACCCCTATCTCATACAAGGTGTCAGAGTATTCCCACTCTTGATAATTCGATCTTCCCCACACTCCAGAAGTCGATCGGTGGTACATACCTAAATATTACTCCGTAAATAATTTTTATTGTTGGTATGCTATCTAAACTTCATGCCTTATTGTTCCAACCAATGATTTCATCGCAACGATTGATCGTGTCACCATAATCTGTAGTATGTTTTATGATTCCTAAAATAAAATACAACCTTATAAGATACCATGTTCAACACATCTACATCGGTGAATTCTTGAAACACTTTTAGTCCAATCTCGAACCTCGTTGTTCCTATTTGTGGTAAATCTATTAAGGATATGGGCTCAAGTATGTCAAGGGGTAGCATCATCCTGTGGTCAACCGAATTGGGTAGGAACTCTATGGTCGTATTCATTCTAGCCCCTCTCAGAATGATGGTTAAAAGTTGCATAATGTTTAAAATCGGGAATCCGACCTAAAGATCTAGAGTTAAAGAAAGTGCGCAAGCTATTCTCAAGGTTTCTTCTAGGAAGATGCTATGCGAATAGTTCATAAGGTTAAAGTAGATGTAGTACATTTCAGAATTTAAAAAGCCTTAAAAGAGATGTGTCAATTTATGAGTATGATTTCCCCGTGTCGTATCGTTGCCCTCCATGATCCCGATGTTCCATGTATGTGTTTAAAGAGGTGATTGGTAACCTTCGGTATATCATTCTGATGGAAATTATTGAAGTAGTTAGCTTATGCGAGATATCTAGCTGTCATTCTTGTTATATGAGTTTGGAGGTTGGGATTGTTTCCATAAATATGTTGTGGCAAAGCCTGTAAGTCAGTAAGTCCACCTTGAAGGTCGAAAGTGTCGTGGAAAGAAAATACTTTTGCTTGACCGTATAACAATTGGTTTTGATTTGAAAGGGTTCCTTATGGGTGTTGTGATTTAAAAATGTGCAATCCATGCCCAGGTATCATCGTGATAGCGTGGTGCTTATAATATTGAGGTTCTTGTTATTGATATATACATTATGGTAATTTGTCGAGTTATGAATGTGTTTTTAGGATGGTTTTGGTGGTTCCCTGAGCAGGTGGATAGGCCTAGTTACAAAGAAGACTCTGCCGAAATTTCTGAAGAATTTTGGAGTTAGTCAAAATTTAAGGACTTGAGGTAGGTCAGAAAAGAGGT
>MU762115.1:49442-87455 GCA_026770625.1 Nicotiana glauca | reverse complement strand
TAAAAGCCAGCTAGCGTAGCTCGGGAGAGTGAGTCTAGTAAATTGTCGTAATTACTCGGGAGAGATTTACGGTAATAAGAGTGCTCATGATTGGTAGAGAATACTTATGCGAAATTATAGAAGACATAGCGGGGAGGATTCCGACAATTGGGGAAATCATAACTCTAGATCTCCTTAATCTTGTTTCTAACCCTTAGTATATTTAGTTTTTAATTTAGTAGTTTAATTTGTTAGTTAATTAGTTAAACACAAGAATCTAAATATCTATAAGTTAGGAATCGTTCTAGCTTCTCTTCTTGGTGATAGTGAACAACTGTAGCTAAACCTTAGTTCTCTGTGGGATTCGACTTCGGACTTGTAAACCGAATTATATTTGCAACGACCGTATTGTCCTTTTTATAAGGCATAGTTGGGCGTGATCAAATTTTGGAACATTGTTAATAAGTTTTTGTAATCAATTCTTTTAATATTTCTTTTTCGGCAGATAATTTACCCAATTCATTTTTCTTAAGACATTGTTTAAATATCTCATTTTTTTGAGATTGTATTGAAGTTCATTTTTTCTCCTCTTGTTTTTTCTTTTTGTGTGTTTTGAATAATTTAATTTGTATTATTTATACATTTAAATTCTAATATTCAATAAAAAGTAATATACTCCTATAAGTTAAATTTTCTAGTGCTAAAATTTAATTATATGATAGGAGAAAGTTAGAATAATATAACCTGATTCTAAAAGCTAATAATATGATATCACTATAAATTTTCACTAATTCAATTCGCTTGTTACAATGCTTGAAAATTTAAAAAAATGAATGTACAATTGAATTTATCCAAAGCCCCTGCCCTTTGATAGAATAGATAGCTTAACAGGAAGAAGAAGAAAAAAAGTACGAGGTAGAAGTTTTATTATTGAAAAAGGAAAGGAAAATTTTAATTATCACTATAAATCACATAGCTAAATGGTTCTCTTTCATTTTTTAGTAAAAATCTTGTATTTTCTTACCATATAATAGTTAATAGTAATTTGTTAAAAAGATTAACTACAAACACTACACTATTAAAAATAAATAAATATGTGTAACGACCCGACCGGTCATTTTGAGCTTTTGCACTTTGATCGCCAGTTCTCGGGCATGACTTGCCCAGTGTTATGTATTATGACTAATGTAGATCGTTGGTTTTGGCTTTCAGGAAAATTTGGAATAAATTTGAAAGAACAGTTTCAGTTGAAAGCTTGGAATTTGAAAGGTTTGACCAAGAATTGGCTTATTGGTATACGAGCTCGGATCAGAGTTTTTATAATTTGGTTAGCTTCGCTGGGTGAATTATGACTTAGGAGTGTGATCGGAATTGGTTTTGAAGGTCCGGTATACAATTAGGCTTGAATTGGCGAAGTTAGTATTTTGGTGAATTCCGGTTGATAGGTGAGATTTTGATCCGAGGGTCGGAATGGAATTCCGAGAGTTACAGTAGCTTCGTTATGTGATTTGAGATGTGTGTGTAAAATTTCAGGTCATTCAGAGGTGTTTTGTTTGGGTTTTTGATCAACTACTGTTTCGGAAGTTTTTGAAGAACTTAAGCTTGAATTCGGTGAGAATTGATGATTTTAGTGTTGTTTGATGTGTTTTGATGATTGAAACAAGTTTGAATGATATTTTAGGATGTGCTGGTGCTTTTGGTTGAGGTCCCGGGTGCCTCGGGGTGATTTCGGATAGATAACGGAGAGTTTCGGACTTGGTAATGCAGCAGAAAATGCAGCAGCAGTTGCAGGCCAGATTTGGCCTTCGCGTTTGCGAAGATACCTGTGTTTACGGAGAGTTAAATTCCAGACCTTCGCTTTGGCGTTGAGGACCCTGTGTTCGCGTAGAAGAAGGGTTGGGCTCCTGAGTCTTGTGCTTCGCGTTTGCGTCAAGGGCATCGCGTTCGTGGAAGTTCCGAAAAGTGTGCATCGCGTTCGCGTGAATAGTGTCGCATTCGCGTAGTGCTATCAGCTAAGGAATCGCGTGCGCGGGTGGATCACCGCGTTCGCGAAGAGAAAATTTGCTCAGTGGAATTTTTGGGCATCGCGAACGCGAGAAGGCCCTCGCGTTCGCATAGAAGAAAAGTCACTGGGCAGAATGAGTTTTAATGATATTTCATCCGCGAGCCTAAGTTATTTTCCTCGATTGTTTAACATCTTGAGAGCTTTTTGGGAGCAATTGAAGAGGGTTTCGATTGGAATTGATTGGAGGTAAGTTTTATGAGTTAAAAACATGATTATTATGTGAAATTAACCTAGAAATTCATGGAAGTTAAGTCTAAAATTGATGAACTTAGGGCTTGAGTTTTGATATTTCAAATTGGGATTTGATGGGTCATTTGAGCTCGGATTTGAGAGTTATTGGTATGTATGAACTAGTGAGAAGATGAAGAATCCATTGATGTTAAATTTATGATTTTTGAGGAGTGGGCCTGGGGCTCGGGTTTTGCTAATTTCGAGATTCTTGCAATTTTTCGATTGGGTATTATCCCATTGGAATATTGTAATGTATTCGCTCTGATGTTGGATAGATTCGACGCGCGTGGAGGCCGGTTTGAGGGGCAAAGGCGTCGCGAGCTTGAGACTTCGCCGGTTCGAGGTGAGTAATGATTGTAAATGATATTATGAGGGCTTGAAACCCTGGACTTGCACATCCTAGTGCTATATTAAGGTGACTTGCACGCCAGATAGTGAACGTGGGTTAGAGCAACGTTGGGGATTGCGACTCGGTCCATCCCGATTGATGAATTTACTGCGTATTTGACTGAAGTTACTTATTATCATCATAATTTCGGCTGATTGCCGCATTTGGGTTTCGTGCCAATTATTTGAACCCTTCGAGGATTGTTGTTGATAATTCCTCATTGATTTAATTATATATTCGAACTCAGTCATGTATTTTCCATTGTTTTAAAAACTTAACCAAGTTATTATGCCTTAAATACTCGAGATGATATTTCCATAAAATGTTTTGGGCTGAGCATCATACTTTATTGTTGCCCGAGTTACGTCATTTTGTTGACTGAGTAAGGCCGAGGGCCTGTATTGTGAGGATACTTATGGATCGGGCTACACGCCGCAACGGTACTATATTGATATTGAGGCTGAGAGCCTGATTGGTGCCATGAGATGGCTTGATATTGCGCTTGGGTTGTAGGAGCTCCTCCAGAGTCTGTACACACCCCCAGTGAGTGCCGTCGACGTTAAATGGATCGGGCTGCACGCCGCAGCCATATATGGATCGGGCTGCACGCCGAAGCGGTACCGGTATTGTTTGATGTGTTTACTTTATTTCATTTGTCTGCCATTATAAGCTATTGTGCTTCTTCTTGCAATATTCACCCGTTGTTATGGTATTATCTGATAACCGAGTGTGGTGCCTGAGAGGCGTACTTCTGTGCTTATCTGCACTATTTGTTTCTACATTCATTTGCATAACTGTTGAAAAAGTCATTTTCAAAAGAGGCTTTAAACTGAGCTAAGATATTTCTAAAGGTTTTATAGCTTCACTGCTTTCTCTTAAAGGGCTTTTCGCTGCTGCTATATAGCATGATGGTTTACTTTACGTGATTTCTTACCGCTCAGTTGTTATTTACCCTTATTACTCACTGAGTTGGAGTACTCACTTTACTCCCTGCACCTCGCGTGCAGATGCAGGTATTTGTTCACCCGGTAGCGGGTTTTGGCTGATCAGAGGCAGAGCTATAAGAGTAGCAAGGTGACTGCCTGCGTTCACAACACCATTCTTCTCTCTTTTGGTTCATTATTCTGGCTTTGTATATTTTAGGTCTTGTAGTTGTATTTATACTCCGATAGATGCTCGTGACTTGTGACACCCCAGATTGGGCTGTGTTTGGTTGTAATTTTGTTAATTAATATCATTAAGTCATATTTTTTGCTGTTCATTTGTGCTTAACTATGTTGAAAGAGACGAGTTGGGTTAGTTGACTGGCCTTGTCTTCACGAAAGGCGCCATCACGACCAGTGCGGGGTACTGGTCGTGATAAGTTGGTATCAGAGCCTAGGTTAATAGGTCTCACGAGTCATGAGTAGGTTTAGTAGAGTCTTGCGGAACGGTACAGAGACGTCTATATTTATCCTTTAGAAGCTGCAGAACCTTTAGGAAAACTTCACATTCTTGAATTCTTATCGTGCATCCTTGATTCCGCTTGAAAAGAAACTCTTGAAATTCATTTCACGCATTTGTATGCGCGCATGAGCGCTCAGTATCAGTTATGCCTTGATGGCTTGTGATTCCCCGATCAAGGGGCGAGATGTGATCTCTGTGAGTTTGATGTTGGGCCAGTTTAGAGGACTTGAGGCCGGATCTTTGCCTATGGCTTGAGCACCGAGGTGCGGATTGTGTGAGCAAGTGTTTTGAACTTATATGTCCAATATTGTCCCTATTAGCCGGAATGGCGGTTGGATATCCATGTGATTAGTATGTTAGTACTGCGAGATATATCTATATGACTTGGTAGTGACAAAGAAGTCTGCTGGATAATAAATGAACTGTTAAGTGTTCGATTCCTATTGTGATTTGATGTGTAGCCGGAGTTATAGGCGCGTAAAGAATATTTTCGTGTCTCCTAGTTGGGGAGTGAAGTGCATTACATGTGGCGTTATGAGTTCAGACCCAGGAAGACTAAATGACTGTGTAATGTGTATGACGGTGGACAGTATGCATAAATACTAAATTAAGGCGAAGCAGGTGGGTTATCTCCTGCGGAGTGTTCTTAAGTGGTATGATCCTTATGTGTATGTTAGAAGATCTCATGTGTAATTGAAGGGTATATATTGAAATTTGAAAATTTGGGTCGCTTAAGAGAGTGGACTCAACTGATGCGGGGATGAATGCAAGATTTGCAGAAGATTACAACACTGGATGATCTGTGTTTTCACAAATTTATGAATGATTTGAGCTTAATCTCACTATGGTACTGTGGCATCAATAGAGTAAAAGGTGTTATGAGTTATTGAGTGTATCTCGATCCATGGCTTCGATCCGAGTGGGGGAGTCTGCTGTGAGTAGTTAACTGCAGGGTTAGGTGCTATGTTAGTTTCAGTTTGGGGCGTGCGGGTGAGTTAGCTATGACTAGAGTAAGGGAATTTTTTTTACAAAGGTTACATTATGCCTCATAGAGTGTGAGAACCACGGAATGTCTAGAGCGTTATTGATAAAGAATGCTCGGCGTATAGAGCAGGAAGTTGCTCGGTTGTATTGGGATGAGGACTTCATTTTTTTGAAGTATCGGAGTGCCAATGAGGCATGGGTGGTTCTGTTCGTTAGGTCAGGTAAGTTGCAGTTTGAATATAGAGTGAATGATTTTCGAGAATGGTTCTAATGTGTTCAAGAGTCTACAGGGAATAATCAGGTATCTTAAAGTTGCATGTGTGGTTAGAAACTGTGTTTTCATTGGAAGAGGTTCAAATTTGTGGTATTTCTATATTAATTATGGGATTCTATGCATCAGTATCAGGAAAGTAAAGGTAACAGATTTAGATTCACAGGAAGTTCTTTAGAGTAAAGTGCTGTGGAATGTGGTGTTTTTGGGAATATTCGAGATAGAGTATTCAACAGCTTATGGGTTTCAGACAGTTTGGTTCATGGTTGGGTCTCGTGTGGTAAGCCTGGGTGAGGCATTGTTGTGCTACAGCGAGAGAAAATATCAAGTTGAGGATGAAACAGAAGGAAATTTAGATGGATGGAGTATCTTGATAGAAGACCGAATCGGTATGGTAAGGATGTGATTAAATCTTTGTGTGCGTTCAAGGTAATGAATTCGTGCAGGTATTTTGCAGCAATGCTCTTGGGTTTTGACGGCTTGCTTATCTTGGTCTGGTTAGAAGGAATCAGTCCCGGCGGTTTAGTTTGTGCAAATGGAGTTGGGAGAGTTCTTGTTGATTTCTACCGTGATTGGAGATGTGTATTTCCTACGAGTGTGAGAGGCTTGGGATGTATAGTGATCTTCTTCTAGGTAGGACCAATGGAGAGTTCTTGACTAGTTGAGTACATAGATGTTTGTGGTTAGGAAGGGAGATGAAGTTCTCATGTTATCCTAGGGTGGTATGGTATATGCGATATATTGTGGAGGATTGAGATTCGTGTGTGTAAGGTTGCGATTCAGTTCTGAATGGAAAGTAATTAAATTCTTAAGCAGCACGAGCAGTTTTAGGTGATTAGAGAATCGAGCTTCAGATGATTAGGGTTAATGATCTTCAGATGATTAAGGAAATGGTATTTCTAATCATAGTGATTTGATGAGGGTATATGTTTCAGTAAAAGGGCAATGTGATTAAGTTGATGGCACTTCGGTAGTATTGCGGCACTTTCTTGTTAAATCGACTGGTGGCACAGAGAAATTTAGAGTATTTATCGTGAAATGATTGGGTATTAAAGGTGTGCATGTACTCAGACGGCAAAATTTGGGATCGAATATGATGATTCATGTGCCGTGTGGATGTAGGGACGGAAGTTCTCGTATACATGCTATGATATGGTTGTAGATCGTGTGTGTCGGCACTGTTTAGAAACTACAAGGGATTTGGAGGCCCGAGTGTATCTTTCTTTGCTTGGTAAGTTAGATTTTGGATATGATGATGGGATGTAGACTGGTTGTCTCAGTATTGGGTTATTCTGGACTATTGCGCTATGGGCTGTGCCAAAAATGCCACGGGTTGAGTGGCGAGGTGTATCAGATTATGTTCTAGCAGGGTGATTTATATTTCAAAGACCCAGCGGATGGCTGGGAAGGATTGCCTTTCTTAACTGGGCCTTCGTGATGGATGTCAGTGTAGAGGTTTCTACCATTGATTCAGTTCCGGTGTTGACGCACTTTTCAGATGTATTTCTTGTGGTTGGGCATGTCGCCGGACGAGGTTGTGGATTTCGGTATTGATTTGGTGCCAGAAACCATATCGTATGGCCCCATTAGGAGCTGTAGTAGTGGAAGGAGCAGCTTCGACCTTCCTTAATGATTTGTTGGCAGGTCAATGTGGATGTGTGTTCTAGCTTGAGTCGGCTTGGTTCACCCCGAAATTTTATTGTGGAGGGATAGGTTGATTCGACCGTTAGTGAGCTTGTTAGTGATCTGGGGAGATCTATGAGTTGCTTTTGTGCTGCGAGACGTTATGATTCATTGGTTATGGACACATGTGGTGCGGTTCTATTGGGGATTCATAGTGAAAGTCGAGCGAGAAGAGTAATTGGGTGTTGCTTGGTGATTGACGTACCGATTATGTTCTATCAGGCTTGCGTGGCAGATGTTATTTGTTTCACCATGGATGTAATGATTTGCTTGGGTTTCAGACATCAAATTCTGCGTGGCTGTCGAATTTAGAGCATAGTGACTTGGGGTGTTTCATGTGTAACGGTGTTTGAATGGGATCGCGCATTGTAACGAGGCTACGTGGAGATATGACCTTTCAGGGTAGATTCATGTGTTCTATTTCTATGGTGTGAGGCAGGATCTCGGCTTTATGTTGTGATGGTATTGAGGAGCTTGAGGTATAACTCTTTCATTTGGGTCATTTCCATGATTTGAGTATTTCAGACCGTTTCTTATTAGTGCACGAATCATGCAAGTCATGGCGTAGGCCTGTATTGATGAGTCATGTCACCAAAGTTGTGTGTTGGCTTCAAAGTGATTGCTGGAGTCATTAATAAATATGAGCGAATTTGGTTTCAGCTTGTTGGAAGGATAATATCGAGGTTCGGCTCGGAAATCTGTTGTGGTATTAGACAAAAAGGGAAGTGGCTTCATGAATGGTTGACTGAGAAATGGTTATGGTTTATTGCGTGCTTCATTTATCGTTGGCATTATATGAAAGTGTTATTGTTGTGGGCGACTGCTATAAATAGAAGTTATTGTTTCGAGTGTTTGAGTTATGTGGTATATCATATAATTGCACCTGAGGTGGCAGGTATGGGTTTTTACAGCTGGTTCGGGCTTATTCTGAGTATAGATGTGAGGTTCTGATCTTGTGTATGATTTCGGAAAGTAAAATGTGGTTCTACGATTTATGGGCTAGACTGGGTTGTGTAATTTCGATTTCTATGTGTTATCGGACCTATACGAGATAGGATGACGTGGGATCACCCCCGGGTATATGCCTGGCAAGGTTATTCAGCGACTGGTTGGCTTCTAGAACAATTGTGGGTACGTTCGAGGACGAACGTGTGTTTAAGTGGGGGAGGATGTAACGACCTGACCGGTCGTTTTGAGCTTTTGCACTTTGATCACCAGTTCTCGGGCATGACTTGCCCCGTGTTATGTATTATGACTAATGTAGATCGTTGGTTTTGGCTTTCAGGAAAATTTGGAATGAATTTGAAAGAACAGTTTCAGTTGAAAGCTTGGAATTTGAAAAGTTTGACCAAGAGCTGACTTATTGGTATACGAGCTCAGATCGGAGTTTTTATGATTTGGTTAGCTTTGCTGGGTGAATTATGACTTAGGAGCGTGATCGGAATTGGTTTGGGAGGTTCGGTATAGAATTAGGCCTCAATTGGCAAAGTTAGTATTTTGGCGAATTCCTGTTGATAGGTGAGATTTTGATCCGAGGGTCGGAATGGAATTTCGAGAGTTGCAGTAGCTTCGTTATGTGATTTGAGATGTGTATGTAAAATTTCAGGTCATTCGGAGGTGTTTTGGTTGGGTTTTTGATCAACAACATGTTTTAGAAGTTTTTGAAGAATTTAGGCTTGAATTTGGAGACAATTGATGATTTTAGTATTGTTTGATGTGTTTTGATGATTGGAACAAGTTTGAATGATGTTTTAGGATGTGCTGGTGCTTTTGGTTGAGGTACCGTGGGCCTCAGGATGATTTCGGATAGATAACGGAGAGTTTCGGACTTGGTAATGCAGCAGTAGTTGCGGGCCAGATTTGGCCTTCGCGTTCGCGAAGATAGGTCCGCGTTCGCGGAGAGTTAAATTCCAGAGCTTCGCGTTCGTGGTGAGGACCCCGCGTTCGCGTAGAAGAAGGTTTGGGCTCCTAAGTCTTGTGTTTCGCGTTCGCGTCAAGGGCATCACGTTTGCGGAAGGTCCGAAAAGTGTGCATCGCATTCGCGTGAATAATGTCGCGTTCGCGTAGTGGTATCAGCTAAGGCATCGCGTTTGCGGGTGGCTCACTGCATTCGCGAAGAGAAAATTTGTTCAGTGGAATTTTTGGGCATCTCGAACGCGAGAAGGCCCTCGCATTCGCATAGAAGAAAAGTCACCGGGCAGAATAAGTTTTAATGGTATTTCATCTTCGAGCTTAAGTTATTTTCCTCCATTGTTGAACATGTTGAGAGCTTTTTGGGAGCAATTGAAGATGGTTTCGACTGGGATTGACCGGAGGTAAGTTTTATGAGTTAAAAATATGATTATTATGTGAAATTAACCTAGAAATTCATGGAAGTTAAGCCTAAAATTGATGAACTAGTGCTTGAGTTTTGATATTTCAAATTGGGATTTGATGGGTCATTTGAGCTCGGATTTGAGAGTTCTTGGTATGTATAAACTCGTTAGAAGATGAGGAATCCATTGATTTTAAATTTTTGATTTCTGAGAAGTGGGCCCGGGACTCGGGTTTTGCTAATTTTGAGATATTTGTTATTTTTTGATTGTTTTTGATTGACTATTGTCCCATTGGCATATTGTAATGTATTCGCTCTGATGTTGGATAGATTCGACGTGCGTGGAGGCCGGTTTGAGGGGCAAAGGCATCGCGAGCTAGAGATTTCGCTGGTTCTAGATGAGTAATGATTGTAAATGATATTATGAGGGTTTGAAACCACGGACTTGCACATCATAGTGCTATACTGAGGTGACTTGCACGCCGAATAATGAGCGTGGGGTAGAGCACCGTTGGGTATTGTGACTTGGTCCATCCCGATTGATGAATTTACTGCGTATTTGACTGAAATTACTTGTTATCATCATAATTTGGACTGATTTCCGTATTTGGGCTTCATGCCAATTATTTGAACCTTTCGGGGATTGTTGTTGATAATTCCTCACTAATTTAATTATATATTTGAACTCAATCATGTATTTTCCACTGTTTTAAAAACTCAACCAAGTTATGCCTTAAATACTCGAGATGATATTTCCATAAAATGTTTTGGGCTGAGCATCATACTTTATTGTTGCCCGAGTGGCTTACGTGATTTTGTTGATTGAGTAAGGCCGAGGGTCTGCATTGTGAGGATACTTATGGATCGGGCTACACGCCGCAGCGGTACTATATTGATATTGAGACCGCGAGCCTGATTGGTGCCACGAGATGGCTTGATATTGCGCTTGGGCTGTAGGAGCCCCTCCGGAGTCTGTACATACCCCAGTGAGCGCCGTCGATATTAAATGGATCGGGCTGCATGCCGCAGCGATATATGAATCGTGCTGCACGCCACAGTGGTACCAGTATTGTTTGATGTGTTTACCTTATTTCATTTGTCTGCCATTATATGCTGTTGTGCTTCTTCTTGCAATATTCACCCGTTGTTCTGGTATTATCTGATAACCGAGTGTGGTGCCTGAGAGGCGGACTTCTGTGCTTATCTGCACTATTTGTTTCTACATTTATTTGCATAACCGTTGAAAAAAGTGATTTTCAAAAGAGGCTTTAAACTGAGCTAAGATATTTCTAAAGGTTTTATAGCTTCACTGCTTTCTCTCAAAGGGCTTTTCACTGCTCCTATATAGCATGATGGTTTGCTTTATGTGATTTCTTACCGCTCAGTTGTTATTTACCCTTATTACTCACTGAGTATGAGTACTCACTTTGCTCCCTGCGCCTCGCGTGCAGATGCTAGTATTTGTTCACCTGGTAGCGGGTTTTGGCTGATCAGAGGCAGAGCTATAAGAGTAGCAAGGTGACTGCCCGCGTTCGTAGCACCATTCTTCTCTATTTTGGTTCATTATTCCGACTTTATATATTTTAGGTCTTGTAGTTATATTTGTACTCCGATAGATGCTCGTGACTTGTGACACCCCGATTTGGGCTGTGTTGGATTGTAATTTTGCTAATTAATATCATTAAGTCGTATTTTTTTCTGTTCATTTGTGCTTAACTATTTTGAAAGAGACGAGTGGGTTAGTTGGCTGGCCTTGTTTTCATGAGAGGTGCCATCACGACCAGTGCGGGGTTTGGGTCGTGACAAGTTGGGGCCTCAAAAGTTGGGGGCCTAAAGCCAATGCTTTTGTGGCTTGACCCTCCTGCCGACCCTATGAAGATAGTACCAAGTCATTCCATCATGACTTACAAATAATTTAGGATTAGTTACCTTCTATAGAAAAGATTGATATCTTATTTATTTTAAATAAATATTATTTAAAAAAATTATATTTCATAACTACCTTTTGATTTTTATAGCCAAATATTTATTTATGGTCATCTCCTACCCTTAAGCCATAAAATATGCTTTGTATTATTTTTCTCTTTCATTCTTTCACATTTTTCTTCATCCTCTGTCTCAACGCCAGTCTTTCTTCATGAATACAGCCTCAATTTCCTCTTCGTAATCGTCGTCATCATCATCATCGTGTAAAATATTAGAAGCAATGTTGAAATCTCTTAATAGACTTTGTTCCAATTTCAAAACAGCTACTACGAATTATTGCTACTACGAAGCTAACGGATTATTGATTGAAATCTCTGTTCAAAACATACACTACTTCCACTTCCTTCTTCTTCTCTTTTTCTTATTGTCTTTCTTCTCCGTTCTTCTCTTTTCTTGTTTGAAAGTTATAGATATGTTAATATTAGAGAAAGAAGAAACCAAAATGATTCTGATAATGTGAATTGTGGGATTTTTTTTGAGCAATATACTATTTTTTCCGATCGGTACGTACAAACAAGGGTTTTTGCTCGACGGCAGATTCGCCGGAAATTAGGGTTTGTTCTTGAACAAAGACGACGGAGTTTGGGGCTGAGAAACTTGATTTTCTGTTAATATATTTCAATGTATTTTCAACGTATCATGCTGTATTTTTGTGAGCACGTGATTTTTGCCCTATATATGAGTTATTCCCATAAAATTCAAACAAAAGATTTTTTCTTATTTTACATTTTTTGTGAATTTTGTGTTAATTGTGCATGTTAAGTCATATAAAAAGACAATATATGCATTTGCATTTAGGATTTTAATTTTATTTTAGCATTAAGTAGGTATTAATTCATTCTTAGAATAATTTAAAGAAAATCACAAAAAATAATCTTATGCCATTTTAATTGATAATTGTTGCATTTTTAATTGATAATTGATCTTTAAAATAATTTTAGAAGTTAATTAGGTTTTGTTTTAATTTTTACAAAAATCAGAAAATACAAAGTAAAAACATACAAAATACAAAAATGAAAATGAATACAAAAATAAAAAAGAGAAAACAAGTAAGTAAATTTTGGGCCAAAATGTTTCAGCCCAAAGCAAAGACACCCACGCCAAGGCCCAAATGATCACCCCCACCCGGTCCAGCCCTGCTCACCCAAAACGACGTCGTTTGGGCGTCGTTAATCTTGACCCTTGATTTCTCCAGATCCTACGGCTTAGCTTCAATCTTAAACAATTGATAAAAATGTCCAAACTTATACAAAACATAAAAAAATATTTTGATCTATTCATCGTACTCACCGCCCCTGGCCACCACCTCCTCCGCCATGACTCCGCCTATCTCCACCACCTCTCCGCCGTCCGAAAATCGCCACTGCCGGCGGCGGAGCTCCAAATGAGCCCAAATTTACACCACCAAACCTTATCTTCCTCCTCTTTCCATTCCCACACCTGGTTTCCCTCAAATCAGCCCCACCGGCTCGAATCTTCATTTGAAGATTCCGGCCAAAACGAAAGTTACGCCTATGGCCGCCAAAATAATACCCTGGCATCGCCTCAGCTTTCTCATGCCATATCTCCATCTTTTTACCTTCAAATCAACACCATAGGCTTCGAATCTTGATTCGAAGTCTAAGAACCTTAGCCGCCGCCTGCAAATTTCAGTAGCGGCGCCGTCTCTTTCTCACCCAAACGGGCACCAGGGATCCGTCTTCGTGATAGATTCAATGTCCTAGAAGTTTAGGAGCCCTGTGGATTCATAGTTCGGACCAACTTTTGGGAGATTTTCAAAATCAAAGGTTTTTTTTTTCTTTTCGTAGTAAGTATTTTTAAACCTTACAATTTTATTAGATTAATCCTCTTTGTTTCTTTGTCTTAATTAGTGATCTTTCCTTGCGTTTTAGGTTGATTTGATCTCAAAAATATGCTAGTCAGTGGTTTAATTTCAATAGAGTTTTCGTCTTGATTCTGTTAGCTAATTTTGATTTGAAGTCTTAGGTTAATTTGGTGTTGATTATTGTATCCTGTTTAGTTTTTGTTAGTTGGTATTAGTCATTAGTATAATTAGGTTTGTTTTGTTCATATGAAAAGGAATTTGGAATTTGATTTGGATTAATTTCAGATTATCAGTTGTTAATTGTTCATTCGTTATTAGTGTTAATTGGTGTAGTAGGTAGGTTGTTTGGATATAGCTGGATAAATCACTCACTAGTTAACTTTAGTTAGATTAAGAATTGGAGTTTAATTAATGGTATTTGGGTAAATTGGAACAAAAATCACAGAGTAACAGATTCAGGGGTCAAGGGTAGGTCTGGTAGTAATTTCAGAGAACCTCAGGGGTAATTGGGCATAGGAAAATGGCAGGTTCATTAGAAATGGTAAATGTTGAAATGAAGCTGGGGTAGAATAGGGATTGTAAGGGGATAGAACCTTCTAGAGTGGACTTTAGTGTAGATTTTAGATAAATAATTGCACTTACTTGTGCAACAAGTCAGAAATAAAAGGTGAAAAGCAGAAATAACATAGGGACTAAAAGGTAAAATAAAAATTTGAAATTCCCTCTTAAGTGTATCTATAAATAGGCAGTCATTCTGCCTTGTTTTACAAGTTTTTGGGCACCCCAAAATTACCCCAAAAAATATCTTTCAAACTTCAGATCTGAAAATCAAAATTTCAGATCATAATTCTCTATTCCAGATCTGAAAAACCTTCAAAAAAAAATCCAACAGCAGTAGAAAAATTCAAAGGAAAACACTGTTTCATTGAAGAGCTTTTGAAATCAAGCTCAAACTTCATCTGTTAGATCTTAATTTCTGCTGAAATCCAAAGCAAATGCAAGCAGCCAAATAAAAAAAAAAATTCAAAAACAGTATTGTTACATCGCATTTCTCAGTCTAATTGCAAGTTCTGGTGGTTATTCTCTATGAATTGATTGTTGTCAAGTGGAGTTTCTGGTTGCTTTGGTTGTGGAAGCTTTAAAGTGTTTTTTGCTTTAATTTCGAGCACTTTTGGGATAGTTGTGGAGTGTTGTAACTCTGTAATATGCTAATGTGATGAGTTCCTGGGTTTATGAGTCTAATTTGGCTCGAAGTGATCTTGATTACTGCTATTGTTACTTGTGGTTGGCACTGTTACTTGCTGCGGCTGATCTCCTCTTCTTCTACTTGTTTATCGCTTTCCAGGTACACTTTTAAAGCATTTCAAGTGTTGCGATGATGAAAGCTATATGTATGAGTGCTATTTTGTGGAGGAATATCAGATAATTCATATGCATTGTCGCTTCATTCGTAATGTTGTCTGGATAATCATTTTATAATTTGTAATAGCTAATTGGACATTTGCTTAATTTGAAATAACAGTACTGTATGAACTATAATTAATGTTCTGTTTTACGAGCAAAATTAGCTATAGCCATTTCTAAAACTGCTTGTGTAATTGCGTTGGTAAAACTATTTAGTATCGATACAGTAGATTGAATAATTATTAGCTTAGCCTCTTTAGATTGTTTAAATAGCCATTTGTCTAATGTAGTGGTTTATTACAGCTTTAGTAAACTCTCTTTTGCATAAAATTTGGTGTTGCGCTAATAAGTATTGAGTTGCAATTAAATCTAGGCCCAAAGGAATCTACCAATGACTTGCGAGGATTTTAACACAGTTTTGGTATTAAGTTCGAAACACTGACATTCGCTCTATTAAAGGTATACAAATCCAGATTTAAACGTAAAATTCAGACTTAAAATTAGTTGAAACATTGAAATATTAGGTAGATTGTTCTGACTCAACGTATGAGTCAACATGGCCAGTCCAGTGGTTGTTGTAGTATAATTGTTGCATTTGTTAATGTGTAAAAGTTAAAATCAGACTTTGAAAAATGTTTACCAATATTGGGCCCAGTTGTGTTATTAACAGGCCCAGTCAAATAAGAGTCTCTCATACTGTTTTCCTTCGTTTAGGCCATCCTGCCAAGGGCCTAGACTTGTGGTTATTAGTTAATGCTAATCTTACCAAACAGAAAATTGATTTAGTAATAAATTCGGGTTTCGAGTTAGGCAGCGGATTCAAGCTAAAAGGTTATCCCTTTTGTTTGAACCCGGGCTTGAACTCAAGATCCGGATTTTAGTGTGAATTAATTGAGATCCTTTTCTTTTCTTTTAGAGACAAAAACAAAAATAGAAAATATAGTTGCTCTAGGCCTGGCCTTTAATAATAAAAATGAGACGAGCCTCGCCAAATTAAATACATAATTGTGGGGCCCTCATTAATTACTTAATTCAAAAATACTTAATATTCGGGACGGGCCGCTTAGCGAATTTCACGGCCTTCCCAAAAGATAACAACACGTTAGTCGCTTTAGGCACGTTTTAGTTAATCTTACCTTCTTAATACGGGTGTACATTTCATGCGACCCAAATCCAAATCCGTAAACGTTGAATAAAGAATGTGTCACGGATCCGGGTGCATTTCATGTGACGTGATCCGAAAACATGTTCTTAAACGATGTTCATTTTCTTAAATAAAAATAATAATTGATAAAAAGCGGTAATTAATTCTAAAATTGCACAAATAGGATAACATGTACAAAAATCAAAATTTAGCCAAATATAACAGTTGAGCGACCGTGCTAAAACCACGGAACTCGGGAATGCCTAACACCTTCTCCCGGGTTAACATAATTCCTTACCCGGATTTTTGGTTCGCGACTGTAATACAGAGTCAAACCCTTTCCTCGATTCGGGATTCAAACCGGTGACTTGGGACACCATAAATCTCCCAAGTGGCGACTCTGAATCTTAAATAAAACGAATCCCATTTTGATTGTCCTTTAATTGAAAAAACTCCTTCTTTATTATATCCCTTCCCCGAGGTGTAGTAAAGCCGTAAAAGCTCGAAAAAAGGAGGTGTGACAATTTTCATGTATTATCCAAAATTACACCTGATTCATGCCAATCCATAGCTAATACCATCACTCAATTTACCCTTCATTCAGGAGAAACTATAAACTTTGACAAATCCAGAATATTCTTTTCTAAGAATTGTGATACTAATACTAAAGATTACACCAAACATATCTTCCATATGAGTGAGAGAAATTTTTTTGGTAAATATCTAGGGTTTCCTATTTTTACTTCCAAACCTAATAAAAGAGATTATCAATTTTTGCTTGACAATTTTAAATCTAGTTGGCAGGTTGGAAAACTCATTTTTCAAGCAAGGTTGGAAGGAGTACCTTAATTCGTTTCACATTAAATAACCTTCCTAATCATATCATGCAATATATCACACTACCTTCTTATATTATTTCTTCCCTTAATAGATACCAACGAAATTTTCTTTGGGGCACTACACCTTAAAGGAAAAAATTATATCTTATTAAATGGTCTTTGGTTACACAACCATTAGAACTAGGGGGATTGGGGATTCAAAATCTTAGTACTAAGAATCAGTCTTTGCATGCTAGCCTTACTTGGAGGCTTTTTCAAAACCCTAATCAGTTGTGGGCCCAGGTTTTACTACAGACTTACCTAAGGCCATCTTATTTAATAAAGCAACGTCCTTCAAGAACTTGGTCCAATATTCTTAAGGGTTGGTCACGTTGTCATTTAGGTTACAAATGGAACATAATTAATGGTAAACTTGTTTATTTTTGGAATGAACCTTGGCTAACTCAAAATTCGTTAGTTCGTAATTATATTTTAGGACCCCTACTCAAGATGAGGATAGCAAACTATCTCCGATTACTATGTAAATCAAAAATGGCACCTTCATAAACTACCTTTTGTATTACCTCCAACTTTAAAGCATGAAATCAATGATCTTTATCTCCCAATATTGCTCACTGAATATGACCAACTTTATTGGTCACTTGCTCATAATGGGGAATTCTTTGTGAATTCTATGTATCATGCTCTTATAACTGAATTCAATCACCCAAATACTAATAATTACTTCAATTATAAGTGGATTTGGAAGCTCCAGATATGTCACGACCCAATTCCCAAACTCGGTCGTGATGGCGCCTCTCGTGAAGATAAGGCCAGTCACAACAACGCAAACACCTCTTTTAAAGTAATTAATTAACATTAACGATTCTAACACATGCTTAATATAGCCAATAATGTGTAACAGCGATAATAACAAGGGAAACCATCCCGACACAGCCCCTCGGGCCCAGTATCAATTGCTCAGAACAGTATCAGCCCCTCAGGCCCAGTATCAGTCTCTCAGCATAGCATCAGCCCCTCGGGCTCACTCTCAGATCATATGGGTACCCGCGCTCACTGTGGGTGTGCAGACTTCAGAGGGGCCCCTTACGGCCCAAGCGCTATATCAACATAAGGCCTGAAATCCATCTTACATCACTCATAAGGCCTGAAAGTCTCCTCACATCACTCACAAGGCCTGAAAGCCTCCTCACGTCACTCAATCCACCTCGTGTCATATAAATATATCTCAGGCCCTCGGCCTCATATCACTTAGCACATCCTCACATATGGCCCCGGGCCTCACTCAGTCCAGAAAACATCATAAGCCCCTCGGGCATCAATAAAATAGTAGTGCTCAGCCCAAACAACAGTGGAAATATAATTTAAGCCTAAAAATTCAATTAAAACGGCTGAGTTTGTAAAACAGTATAATCAATAGGACTGAGTTTAAGTAGTATATCAAAATAGTGAGGAAACAGTGATAAAAATCCACGAAGGATTCAAGTAGTCGGCATGAAGCCCAAAATATGGCAATAGTCCCAAGTCATATTGATAATAAACACATCTCGGTCATATACGCGGTACAAACATAAGTTGGGACGGGAAAAGTCCCAATCCCCAATACTAAATAACCCTGCTCTCGTCATTAAGCGCGTGTTTCACCTCAATATAGCACTACGTTGTGCAAATCCGGGGTTTCAAACCCTCAGGATATCATTTACTATCATTACTCACCTCAAGCCGGCCAAAATCCTAGCTCACTATGCCCTTGCCTTGAAAATTGGCCTCCTCGCGCATCGAATCTGACCAAAACCACAATGAATACATCACAATAGGCTAAGAGAACATAACCTAATCTAAAAGAATTGAAAAACATATCACGAAATTTGCAAAACCCGAGCCTCGATCCCACTTCTCGAATTCCAAAATTTTTTACATCAACGGATTTCTTATCTTACCACGAGTCTATACATATCAAGAACTCCCAAATCCGAGCTCAAATGACCCATCAAACCCAATTTGAAATTCCAAAACTCAAGCCCTAGTTCTTCCCCCTTTTGATAAATTTTCATGAATTTCGAGGTTGTTTCTACAATTAAATCATGTTTTTAGGTCATATAACTCACCTCCAATCAATCCCAGTCAAATCCCTCTTCAATTCCCATCCAAAAGCTCTCAAAGATGTTCAAAAATGGAAGAAAAATAGCTTAGCTCGCGGAACAAAAAATGAACTTTTAAAACCCTTATGCCCAAACAATTTTACGCATCCAAGTACCGCATCTGCAGTTTCCGCTTCTACGGGATTCTTCTGCTTCTGCGAAGCTTCACTAATTGCCCAGGATCGCTTCTGCAGTCTAAATCTGCTTCTGCGGGCTTCTATCCGCTCCTGCTGAATTTCCCTGATGACCATGTCCGCATCTTCGATGCAATCGTCGCATCTGTGATCGCAGATGCGACTCCTCCTTCGCACTTGTGAAAACCAGCCTCCCTAGCACCTCTCGCACTTGCGACCCCATTTTGCATCTGCAGAACCGCATCTGCGACCCCTTTTCCACAGATGGTGAAATACCAGAACCAGCAAATTTCTGAAACAACACAAGTCCAAAATTCATCCCGATAGCCATCTGAAATCACTCCGAGGCCCCCGGGACCTCAACCAAAAGTTCCAACCCATCCTAAAATATCATTCAAACTTTCTCCAATCATCAAAACACCTCAACCAACACCAAAACTATCAAATTACAACGGAGTCAAGCCTAAGTTCTTCTAAAACTCCTGAAACTCGCATTTGATCAAAAACCCGACCAAAATACCTCCGAATGACCCGAAATGTTTCACACGCATCCCAAATCACCTAACGAAGCTACAACAACTCTCAGAATTCTATTCTGACCCTCGAATCAAAATCTCACCTATCAACCGAAATTCGCCAAAATACTAACTTCGCCAATTCAAGCATAATTCTACACCGGACCTCCAAAATTAGTTCCGATCACGATCATAAGTCACAAATGATCCCCCGAAGATAACCAAATCACCGAAAATCACATATGATCCCTCTAACTCATAAGTCAACATCCGGTTGACTTTTCCAAACCAAACCTTCCTTAAAGAGGCTAAATGTCTCATTTCCTACCAAAAACTCTCCAAACCAACTCGATCACATGAGATACGAATAATGAAGCATAAAGAAGCTGAAAATGGGGAAAACGAAGAGATAACTCACGTGATGACGGGTCGGGTTGTCACACCCTCCCCAATTAAAACAAAGGCTCATCCTCGAGCGGGTCAAGAACTATACCTGAAGCCTCAAACAGGTGAGGATATCTGCTCCGCATCTCTCACTCGGTGTCCCAAGTAGCCTCCACCATGGGCTGACCTCTCCACTGCACTTTCATTGAAGCTATATCCTTTGATCTCAACTTTCGAACTTGACGACCCAAAATAGCCACCGGCTCCACATCATAGGTTAAATCATCATCCAACTAAACTGTGCTGAAGTCGAATACATGGGAAGGTTCCCCAACATACTTCCGGAGCATAGAAACATGAAATACCGGATGCACGCCTAAAAAGCTGGGTGGCAAGGCAAGCTCATAAGCCACATCCCCAATCCTCCTAAGTACCTCAAAAGGCCCAATAAACCACTGACTCAACTTCCCTTTCTTTCCAAACTGCATAACACCCTTCATGGGTGAAACCTTCAATAGAACCTTCTCACCAACCATGTAGGACACATCCCGAACCTTCCGGTTCGCGTAGCTCTTTTGTCTCGACTGCACTGTACGAAGCCTCTCCTGAATCACCTTCACCTTGTCTAAAGCATCCTACACCAAATCTGTACCCAATAGCCTAGCCTCGCCTGGCTCAAACTAATCAACTGGAGATCTACACTGCCTCCCATACAAAGCATCATATGGAGCCATCTGAATATGAAACCTTCAGCAAGACCTTCTCACCAACCATATAAAACACATCTCGAACCTTCGGGTCCACATAGCTCTTCTGACGCAAATGTGCTGTACGAAGCCTCTCCTGAATCATCTTCACCTTTTCTAAGGCATCTTGAACCAACTCAGTCCCCAATAGCCCAGCCTCAATGGGCTCGAACCACCCAACTAGAGATCTACACCGCCTCCCATACAATGTCTCATACGGAGCCATCTGAATGCTGGACTGATAACTGTTGTTGTAGACAAACTCTGCAAGTGGCAAAAAATCATCCCTAGAACCTCCAAAATCAATAACACAGGCACGCAACATGTCCTCTAATATCTGAATAGTATGCTCGGAATGCCCGTCCGTCTGAGGATAAAATGCTGTGCTCAACTCTACCCGTGTACCCAACTCTCGCTAAAATGTCCTCCAGAACTGAGAAGTAAACTGAGAGGTCACTGGAACACCATGGAATGGAACAATCTCCAGGATAAAGATCCCCGCCAGCCGCTCTAAAGAATAGGTAGTACATACCGGAATGAAGTGCGCGAACTTGGTCAGCCGGTCCTCAATCACCCAAATTGAATCGAACATCTTCAAAGTCCGAGGGAGACCACTCACAAAATCCGTAGTGATCCTCTCCCACTTCCACTCCGGAATAATCATCCGCTGAAGTATGCCACCCGGTCTCTGATGCTCATATTTCACCGGCTGACAGTTGAGACACCGAGCCACAAATCCTACAATGTCTTTCTTCATTCTTCTCCACCAAAAATGCTGCCTCAAATCCTGATACATCTTCGTGACACCCAAATGAACGGAATACCGCGAGCTATGAGCCTCCTCCAATATCAACTCCCGAAGCCCATCCACATTGGGCACACAAATCCGTCCATGCATCCTTAACACACTATTCTCACCAATGGTCACGTCTCTGGTATCATCATGCTGGACCCTATCCTTAAGGACAAGCAAATGCGGATCATCATACTGGCACTCTCTGATGCGATCATATAAGGAAGACCAAGAAACCACACAAGACAACACCCGACTAGGCTCCGAAATATCTAGTCTCACCAACCGATTGGCCAAGGCGTGAACATCAACTGTAAAGGGCCTCTCCCTAACTGGAATATACGACAAACTTCCCATACTAACTGCCTTTCGACTCAAAGCATCGGCCACTACATTGGCCTTTCCCGGTGATACAGAATGGTAATATCATAATCCTTAAGTAACTCTAGCTACCTCCGCTGCCTCAAATTAAGATCCTTTTGCTTGAACAAATGCTGAAGACTGCGATGATCGGTGAATACCTTACAAGATACAACATACAAGTAGTGCCTCCAAATCTTCAGAGCATGAACTATAGCAGCCAACTCCAAATCATGTACATGGTAGTTCTTCTCGTGGGGCTTCAACTAACGAGAAGCATAAAGAATAACTCTACCCTCATGCACCAATACACATCCGATCCCAACTCTGAAATATCACAATATACAGTGTAAGAACCCGAAGCTTATGGCAAAACCAACACTGGAGCTGTGGTCAAAGCTGTCTTGAGCTTCTAAAAGCTCTCCTCGCACTCGTCCGACCATGAAAATGGAGCACCCTTCTAAGTCAACTTGGTCAAGGGCGATGCAATAGAGGAAAATCCCTGAACAAACTGGCAATAATAACCTGTCAAACCAAGGAAACTACAAATATCTATGGCTGAGGTCAGTCTAGGCCAACTCTACACCTCCTCTATCTTCTTCGGGTCGACCTGAATGCCCTCGTTGGACACCACGTGCCCCAAGAAAGCCATTGAACTGAGCCAGAACTCACACTTGGAGAACTTTGCATAAAGCTTCTCCTCCCTCAATCTCTGCATTAAAACTCGCAAATGCTGCATGTGCTCCTCCCGACTACGCGAAGACACCAGAATATCATCAATAAAAATAATAACTAAAGAATCCAGATAAGGTCGAAATACACTGTTTATCAAATGCATGAACGCTGCTGGGGCATTAGTCAGCCCGAAAGACATGATAAGAAACTCATAGTGCCCATATCTAGTCCTGAAAGCAGTCTTAATAATATCTGAATCCCTGATCTTCAACTGGTGATAGCCCGAACGAAGATCAATCTTGGAGAACACCCTCGCTCCCTGAAGCTGGTCAAACAAATCATCAATGAGAGGCATGGGATACTATTTCTTCACTGTTACTTTGTTCAATTGCCTGTAGTCAATGCACAATCTCATGGTGCCATCCTTCTTCTTCACAAATAGAACCGATTCACCCCACTGTGACACACTAGGCTGAATGAACCCCTTATTTAGGAGTTCCTGAAGCTGATCCTTCAATTCTTTCAACTGCGCTGGTGCCATACTATATGGAGGAATGGAAATAGGCTGAGTGCCAGGCACCAGGTCAATACCAAAATCAATATCTCTGTCTGGGGGCATGCCCAACAGGTCTGCAGGAAATACATCAGGAAACTCCCTCACAATTGGAACCGAATCAATGCTAGGAGTCTCAACTCCTACATCCCTCACAAAATCTAAATATGAAAGTCAACCATTCCCAACCATACGCTGGGCCTTTAAGAATGAAATCATCCTGCTAGGAACATAATCAGTCACACCACGCCACTCGATCCTCGGTACACCGGTATAGCCAAAGTGACCGTCTTAGCATGACAACCTAGAATAGCATGACACGGAGATAACCAGTCCATGCCCAAAATAACATCAAAATCCACCATGCTCAATAGCAATAGATCAAATCGAGTCTCCAGACACCCAATAGTAACCAAACATGACCGATACACATGGTTTACAACAATAGTATCGCCTACCGGGGTAGAAACATGAACAGGTAAAGCAAGACACCCTCAGGACATACCCAAATGATGAGCAAAATATGAGGACATATAAGAATAGGTGGAACCGGGATCAAAGATTGAGGCATCTATGTGGCAGACTGAAATAATACCTGTAATGATAGCATCTTAAGCAATGGCATCTGTCCTGCCCTGAAGAGCATAAAAATAAGCCTCACCACCGCCTGATTGACCTCCACCTCTGGGATGAGCTTGACTCTCACCCCTAGCTGGTGGGGCGGGTGCTGAAGAAACTGGACCAGAAGACAAGAGCTGACCCCTCTGCTGAGATGAGCTAGCAGCACGACGAGGACACTGCCTCCACATATGCCCAAACTCTCCACACTCATAACAACTCCCAGGTGATGGAGAATGGGATTAAAGGGAACCCATCGCGTTGGAGTGACTAGCTGACGCACTCGGCCTAGAAGAACCCTGAACAGACAGGGCACGAGATAAACTTTATGCTGGAAGAGCGCTGAGTGAAGGCTGACCCTACTAAGAGCCATGATAACCATGACCCGAAGATGCACCATGATACTCGAGACGAGCCGATAGAGCGGGCCTGAAAGAAGGACCCCTACCATGCTGGGACTGGCCCCTAGAAGGAGCGCCACTAAAATTGCCAGAACCTCGAGGCCTCTTGGCCTCCCTCTCTTCTCGATCCTGACGGCGAACTGCCTCAATCTCTCGAGCTATATCAACCACCTCCTTGAATGAAGCACCCAATACTCTCTCTCTAGTCATAAGAACATGGAGATGGTAGTTAAGGCCATCAACAAATCTCCTGATCTGCTCACGATCCGACGGTACCATCCAGACGGCATGATGAGCCAACTTTGAAAACCTCATCTTATACTGAGAAACAGTCATATCTCTCTGCCGTAGCCACTCAAACTGCCTGCGCAGCTCCTCTCTGCGGGACTGCGATACATACTTCTCCAAGAAGAGAGTGGAGAACTCCTGCCAAGTCAAAGGTGTTGCACCAACCGGCCTATGCCTCTCATACACTTCCCACCAAGTGAAGGCAACCCCTGTAAACTGAAAGGTGGTAAATGCCACACCACTAGACTCCAGTATCCCTGTTGTACGGAGTATTTTCTGACACCTGTCAAGAAAACCCTTGGTATCCTCGCCCTCAGCACCACTGAATGTCGGAGGCTGGAGTCTACCAAACCTCTCGAGGCAACGCTGCTCATCCTCAGGCATAGCTGGAACCCTGAACTCCTGCACTGGTGCGACTGGCTGAGCTGGAGGTGCCTCTAGAGTCTATAATCCCTGCATTACCTACTCAGGTGTGCGAGCAGCGGGGGTCTGATTGCCTCTCCCAACCTGCGAAGTAGCTGCTGCTGTGGTGGCTGAAACTGCCTGAGCCAAGCTAGTGCAAACTGTCAAAATCTGAGCCAAAGTCTCCTGAAGACCCGGAATCATGATGGGCAAAGCTGGTGCCTGAACTGGTACTGTTGGAGCCTGATCCTGAGCTGGGGCAACTAGAGGATCCACAGGTGCTACCCCTGCTGCTCTGCCTCTGCCACGACCACGACCGCATCCACAGCCTCTGGTGGCCTCAATGGGTGGTACTGGTGGTCGTCCGTCACGTCCAGTAGCTCGTGTCCTCACCATATGTGAAAGGATAGAATAAAGAGAAATTTAGTACTCGGATCAACAAGTTCACACGACAAGAATTTTAAGAATGTGAAGTTTTCCTAAAAGTTCTGCAGCCTCCCGAGGATAAGTACAGACGTCTCCGTACCGATACGCGAGACTCTACTATACCAACTCATGATTCGTGAGACCTAGTAACCTAGGCTCTGATACCAACTTATCACGACCCAATTCCCAAACCCGATCGTGATGGCACCTCTCGTGAAGACAAGGCCAGCTAGAACAACGCAAACACTTCTTTTAAAGCAATTAATTAACATTAACGATTCTAACATATGCTTAATATAGCCAATAATACGGAACAACGATAATAACAAGGAAAACCATCCCGACACAGCCCAAACCGGGGTGCACAAGTACCTCGTAACTCCAACTCGCTGCCTGGTCTGGAAGGAATCAGTGCTCAGGTGCGGACTCTGCTATGCCTGAATCTGCACACATGGTGCAAGGAGTAATGTGAGTACTCCGACCTAGGGAGTAATAATAATAAATAATAACCGAAGGCATGAAAATGCATAAGTGCACAAGGCAATTGTATATCAGGTAGTAAATCACTTAAAGCAGTAAAACAATAAAGAGTCAAACGAAATCTCCTTTTAAAAACAGGCAAATCAGGTAAAACAACAAGTAAATAGTGAGTAGAAATCTGCCCCTCGGGTCCAGTATCAATTGCTTAGAACAGTATCAGCCCCTCAGGCCCAGTATCAGTCTCTCAGCATAGCATCAACCCCTCGGGCTCACTCTCAGATCATATGGGTACCCACGCTCACTATGGGTGTGCAGACTCCGGAGGGGCCCCTTACGGCCCAAGCGATATATCAACATAAGGCCTGAAAGCCGTCTCACATCACCCATAAGGCCAGAAAGCCTCCTCACATCACTCACAAAGCCTTAAAGCCTCCTCATGTCACTCAAGCCACCTCGTGGCATATAAATGTATCTCAGGCCATTGGCCTCATATCACTCAGCATATCCTCACATATGGCCCTCGGCCTCACTCAGTCAAGAAAATATCATAAGCCTCTCGGGCATCAATAAAATAGTAGTGCTCAACCCAAACAATAGTGGAAATATCATTTAAGCTAAAATTTCAAATAAAGTGGCTGAGTTTGTAAAACATTATAATCAACAGGACTGAGTTCAAGTAGTATATCAAAATAGTTTGGAAACAGTGATAAAAATCTACGAGGGATTCAAGTAGTCGGCATGAAGACCAAAATATTGCAATAGGCCTAAGTCAGGTTGATAATAAACACATCTCAGTCAAATACGTGGTAAAAACATAAGTCGGGACAGACCAAGTCCCAATCCCCAATAGTAAACAGCCTCGCGCTCGTTATTAAGTGCGTGTTTCACCTCAATATAGCACTACGTTATGCAAATCCGGGGTTTCAAACCCTCTGGATATCATTTACAATCATTACTCACCTCAAGTCGGGAAAAATCCTAACTCGCTATGCCTTTGCCTCGCAAATTGGCCTCCTCGTGCGTTGAATCTGACCAAAACCACAACGAATACGTCACAATAGGCTAAGGGAACATAACCAAATCGAAAAGAATTGAAAAACATAAAAAATCACGAGATTTGCAAAATCCGAGCCCCAAGCCCACTTCTAAAATTCCAAAATTTTTTACATCAACGGATTATTATCTTGCCACGAGTCTATACATATTAAGAACTCCCAAATCCGAGCTCAAATGACCCATCAAAACCAATTTCAAATGCTAAAACTCAAGCCCTAGTTCTTCCCCCTTTTGATAAATTTTCATGAAGTTCTAGGTTATTTCTACAAAAAATCATGTTTTTAGATCATAAAACTCACCTCCAATCAATGCCAGTCAAATCCCTCTTCAATTCCCGTCCAAAATCTCTCAAGGATGTTCAAAAATGGAGGAAAAATAGCTTAGCTCGCGGAACAAAAAATGAACTTTTAAAACCCTTATGCCCAGACATTTTTTCGCATCTGCGATCCAAGTACCGCATCTTCGGTTTCCGCTTCTGCGGAGCTTCATTTTTTGCCCAAGACCGCTTCTGCGGTCTAAATCTGCTTCTGCGAACTCCGCTTCTACGGGCTTCTATCCGCTCTTGCGATACCGCAGATGCGGCTCCTCCTTCGCACCTGCGGAAACCAGCCTCCCTAGCACCTCTCACACCTGCGACCCCATTTTTGCATCTGCGGAACCTCATCTGCGGCCCCTTTTCCGCGGATGGGAAACACCAGATCCAGCAAATTTTTGAAATAACACAAGTCCAAAATTCATCCTGATAGCCATCCGAAATCAACCCGAGGCCCCCGAAACCTCAACCAACAGTGACAACCCATCCTAAAACATCATTCTAACTTGCTCCAATCATCAAAACACCTCAACCAACACCAAAACCATCAAATTACATCGGATTCAAGCCTAAGTTCTTCTAAAATTCCCGAAACTCGCATTTGATAAAAAATCCGACCAAGACACTCCGAATGACCTAAAATTTTGCACATACATCCCAAATCACCTAACGAAGCTACAACAACTCTCGAAATTCTATTCCAACCCTCGGATCAAAATCTCACCTATCAACCGGAATTCGCCAAAATACTGACTTCGCCAATTCAAGCCTAATTCTACACCGGACCTCCAAAATAAATCCCGATCATGCTCCGAAGTTACAAATCATCCCCCAAAGCTAACCAAATCACCGAAAATCACATCCGATCCCTCTAACTCATAAGTCAACATCCGGTTGACTTTTCCAAACCAAACCTTCCTTAAAGAGGCTAAGTGTCTCATTTCCTACCAAAACCTCTCCAAACTAACTCTATCACATGAGATACGGATAATGAGGCATAGAAAAAGCTAAAAATAGGGAAAATGAAATGGTAACTCACGTGACGACGGGTTGAGTGATCACAAGATACCATCTAAAATCTTCTTTTTCTTATGGTTATTATATCATGGTAGACTTCCTACAACTGTCTATCTAAATAAGTTAGGAATTATTACTTCACCCTTGTGTACTCAATGTTATTTGGTCCCTGAAACTATAAATCATATTTTATTTGAATGTCATAACGCAAAGGCACTTTGGACTGCTCTAAATATTCCACCACTACACCTTCTTAATCCAACAAATATTGAGAGTAATTCTTGGTGGTATAAATTTATACATGAACAAAGTATACCCTCTTTTAAACGCATTCCACTTTCTATCCTTCTACCTTTTGCTTTGTGGTAGTTATGGGATATACGTAATAAAAATCATTTTGAGGGGCACCAGATGCAATTCAGCATTTCACTACTCTACAAACAGGTTGCTGAATTCTTCTACCTTACAAATTCTACACAGATAAATTCTGAATTAATACCTCTTTATATAAAATAGCATCCACCAAATGAATAGTTTTTTAAAGTTAAACATTGATGGTTCTTCATCAACCACTCATCATAACTGTGGCATTGGAGGGTTGTTTCGTAAAAATGGATTCCAGGGTTTGCAGTGAGAGCATAAAATGGTTCCAGTAATCAGGTAGAATTGCTAGCTCTTTTTAAGGGGCTACAAATTGCTATCCAGCACCGACTCACACCACTGATCATCGAAACAAATGCAACTACAATACTTGGTATGATAAATACACCTATAATGCAATACACTAATTTAATTAATGATTGCAGGTTATTACTCCAATAACTAGATAATCCAAAAGTGCAAACTGTCTACAGAGAACAAAACTATGTTGCTGATTGTCTAGCTAAATATGGAGCAGTACAAGTGGAAGATAGTTGTGTGCTTTTTGATTCTCCTCCAAATTTTGTTAACCCTTTTTATCAACAATATCAGGTTGGAATGCTCAAGCAAAGACTACTTAAATCAAGTGCTGTGTTATGTAATAGTAATTCCCTAGCTAGTATTGTATCTAGTAGTAGTAATATTGTATTAGGTAATCAACTTGGTGTATATGTAAATAGCTCCAATAAAGGGGGAATAGTAGTTAGTTTTGGTTGTCGTCAGCTGATGCATCTCATGCATCCTACTACAAACTCTCGTGTAAACTTTTAAGTATCTATAAAATGTTTATGTTTTCTAAAAAAAAAAGAATTTCTAAACCTATTATTTGACCAGTTGATGAATAACCAAAAAGGGAAAAATAACACTTCTTTTGTATAAAGAAATAAAAAATTTTAAGTGGTCCAAATTAAGTCGAGCCTAAAATGAAAGACTAACACGTGAAATTTTCTATCAAAACTTGGCCTTGGCTTATACGCCTTTATAAGATAATTTATTATAAGGGGAAAGAGAATTGAATCTAGTTATAGAGTATACTTAGTTTGGGTGTGAGTAACATTTATACGCGTTATAAAATTTTATTTATAATGAATATCTGTATTTAGAGAGATTCTAGGGTTTATTAATTGGTGGCTAAGTCACCCTCTCCCTATAAATATAGGGTTCTATTCCATTTTAATTTATCTCAAATCAATAAGAATTCCCTCTCCCTACTTTTCTTTGCAGTAATCTTCTTCTTATTTTATTGTTTATAACACGTTATCAGCACGAGAGTCTAACCAATTGAGTAAAAACTTTGGGATTGAGCATAATGATTGTCAATTGTTTCATAAACTTCTTTCAGGAATAAATTTTGGTCCATTCATGATGTGAATGTGACAACATATAATTTATGAATACATATTCATTCTTGGAAGAATATGAGCATGCTAGTGGTATATACCACACTCAACTCTAGAAGGAGGTTTGAGAGTAAATAAGAAAATAATGTCATCACTGTGGCATAAATAGTTATTGGTCACGTACTTATTGTATACAAAAATATTTTGGCATTATGGTTATTAAAAGATAACAGTAATGCAAGAAATAGATCTTGCATATAATTTGACCATGACCATAATGGTATAACTTTCTCTTTAAAAGAGATATTCACCATATGGATGTTGATGAATATGTGGTAGTACCAAATTAATTGAGAGCTCTGGAAGAGCCAATTATTACTATTTTGGAGAACACAATTGATTATCAATAAGGTATTGTGTTGTAGTAATTCTCAAAGAAACTTATTCAGTTTCCAAAGTACACGCGAAAGCGGTTGATTATATTGAGACTATAAATAAAAGAAAGATTTAATATCTTCTATTACTACAACTTGTAGTTGGGTAATATGTATGTGAAAAGCTAACCCATTTTATTATCCAGTTAAAGAGGCTAAGCAAGTGGATTATCTCTTGTGGGATGTTCTGAAGTTTGTGTGATCCTTATGTTGTTGGTTGACAGTCCTCTTTTACTAGTGAAATATACGTATTGTAGTTTGAGTTTGGATCGCGTATGAGAGTTAGGTTGATTGTTACAAGGGTGAATGCGAGATTTGTAAATGGTTTGAGGAATTAAATGGGTTGTCTTACATGAGCTTATGAAGGATTTAGCTTAATCTCATCTAGTTGGGGCAGCTTAACCAATTATTGTGGCACTGAGGCTTTGCTGAGATTGGACAAGTTTACCAAGCTATTTCCAGTCCATTTCAGTGGTACACCTTCTGAGGACACACATGATTTTCGCAACCGCTGCTATGAAGTATCATAGAACATGGGAATAGTTGAAAGAAATGGGGGTTGATTTTATTGTGTTTCAAATAACGAGTTCCATCAAGAGGTGGTGGAAAGATTATGTACTTACTAGACCCATTATGGTTCTATCTGAAGATATAGACGCATTGAGAAGATCACCCAGTGAATCATGTAGGGGTGCAACAGACCTTGGCGTCTGGATGATTTATATACGTTACAAAGGTCAACATTGTGGATTATTGGACACTGTGACCCATGACTTTGTGCCAAATGGGGACGTCTACTATTAATGAATGGATCAAATAGTCATATTTTATATCAGTCTTGACCTGAAATGTATATATATATGGTACTGAAAGGCTCCCCAATAATTGACACATATTTAAGGCCTGAGACATGAAGGGGATAAGGTTAGGACTTGCGGTATGTCTGACTCCTTAATAATCCAATACTTCAGTTTCAAAGGAGTTAGAAAAAAATAACTTTACATTTATAAAAGGTTTGCTCAGTGTGGAAATCAAGGTTGTAGATTTTGGGGTGCTTAAGAGAAAGTATAGTGGTTGACGATCTTCTGGAATATGTAGTCCATGCCAAGATTTATCTTGATGGAGCTATACTTTTGTGATTATTGTGCATAATTAGGGGAAAGAGCTACCCTAAAGAAGGATCGAAGAGTATATGAATAAATAGGTTAGCTCAGTAGTGTTTAGTCAGCATAGCAAAAGAAGAAATTAGCTGTCGGTGTTTGTGGCAAGCTTATGAAGAGGGAAGACTAGCCAATGCAACACCACCTACTTGGCTCAGTTCTCAGAATTGTGTTTGAAGGAGTTTGTCTCCCAAATTCTCTGTAATATGTGGTATATGTGGTCTATGGTTGTGTCAGGTCACCATGATAGTGTCAGAATATGTCATCAGGTTTAATAAGTTAGCCGTTAGCCGTCATACTCCTACTTTGGTTTCTAAGCTAGAGAGCGAGTCCACGGACTCATTAAAGGACTCAATTATGATTTTGAAATTTTATATAACTCGAGAAGCTACAAGTTGATGCTTCATTTCGGCTAGCGGTAAAAATTGCCCAAAATATTAAAATGTGTTTTGTATGAGGAAAAGAGGAAGCTAAGAAGACCAAGAGGTCTCGAGGTTTTAAAGGATTCAATGGATTCTACTCTGCAACTACAAATCATTATGATAGGGGCTCGCACAGCCGGCCAGCCTGGTCAATATATCTGATTACTCGGGGTGCTCTAGTATTTAATGCACTATCGTCACGAGGTTCATATAATGGTCATTTTAGTTATCTAGCATAGACTCAGTATGAGCAGCTGAACCCAAAAAGTGATTGCTATGAATGTGGTAGTATTACGCACATCATGGAAAAATTGTCCTAGACTTGGGAGAAGCTTAATTTTTAAAAACACTCAGGTGACGTGCCCCATTGCAGTTACTACTCTACTTAAATGACCAACCAGAGGTAGGGGTCAGGATGTTAGAGGTGTAGGTGAGACTCCTAGAGATGGAGACCCAACCCGTTGATATATTTTCTATGGTATGACTGAGGTCGCAACACCAGATGGTGTCATTACATGTACAGTCTTGAATTATTATAAAGCAACAATTTTCTTAACTTGATTCCGTTCTGAGTATCGAGGCAAGTCCTCCTATTATGCTCCACTTATGAGTGAACTTCATAATTCTAAAATCTACTTATGTGAATACTCATGTTCGGAGATTCGATGGAGATAGCTATATCTATTATTATGTGTTGTAATTTTGTTAAGCGAAAAATTATTCAAAGGAAGAAAATGGAATGTTCCAATTTGGCACGATGTGCATATTACTTGTGGTACAAAGTTGAGGATGAGATCCTTGTGTTTTATATAATGTGAAATATTTAAACCGGGCTATAAGATGCGGTAGATGTTATATTAGGACGAGGTCCTTGCGGTGAAAAAAAAATTTATGTGTTTAAATGCTCCTTTTGTGAAATTAAAATTTGTACTATAGTACTTATAGGGAGTCATGCCTATTAGACTTATTTGAAAAAAAAATCTTGTATGAATATCTTTATGCATAATTTTCTAGATTTGTATTGTAATTATTGAGTTTTAGACTACGAGGTGAGTGCCCGGAGGATGTAAATTGTTACTCGTTAATTCGGGTAATTATGAGATCTTCATGCCTTGTTGTTAGTAAACTAGAGGTTTGAAACAAGATTTTGTTAACATGAGGTTAATTGCTGATGTTGTAATATTTTATGAACAACTATTAAGACCAAAGATGTGGTTATGGTCATACATATGTGTCACGACCCGGATTTTCGTCCTCGGGAGTCGTGATGGCTCCTACTCGTAGAAGCTAGGCAAGCCCCGTATTGCATAATTACTAGTTCATTTAAGAATTTTAAACTATCAAGTGAACAACAATAAAATATTAACGGTAATTAAAAACAAGCGGAAGACTTAATCTGATAAATTAACCATCAATAGTACGATAATGCCCACATATATCTCTACCCGAAATCTGGTGTCACAAGATCACGGACAGTCTACGAATACTGCATACAAATGTCTGAAAGAAAAGTAAATGTCTGTCTCAGAAATAGGTGAAAACATAATACAACTGAACATAGAAGAGAACACCGGGCCTGCGGATGCATGTAGGACTACCTCGGGATATCTAGCTAAACTAAAGGCAGCCACCCAAATAGTACGATCCAAAAGCTGCTCCGGGATCTGCACATAGTATAGAGTGTAGTATCAGCACAACCAACCCCATGTGCTGGTAAGTTCCTGGACTAACCCCGACGAAGTAGTGACGAGGCTAGGACCAGACTCCAGATAAATTTATGCAGTTATATTATAGGCAGCGGACAATAAAATAGAAATAAACAAATAAGGATGGGATGGGGCATATGCTGCGAGATATTATCAATACCAGTAGTAATTTAAGAGAAATACACGAGAACAATCTAAGATCTATAGCAAAAAAATAATAACACTGTTGCGGTGCGCAACCCGATCCCTATCATTTATTACTATTGCGGCGTGCAACCCGATCCAAGTGTATCATAGTTGCGACTTGCAACTCGATTCATTTATATTACTGTTGCGGCACGCAACCCAATCCATTTATATAATTATTGCGGCATGCAACCTGATCCATTTATATAATTATTGTGGCGTGCAACCCGATCTATTTATATAATTGTTGCGGTGTGCAACCCGACCTATTTATATAATTGTGCGACGTGTAACCCGATCCATTTATATAATTTTTGTGGCATGCAACCCGATCCATTTATATAATTATTGCAGCGTGAAACCCAATCCATTTATATAATTTTTACGGCGTGTAACCCGTTCCCATTTCATATCTCTCGAAAAATTGCCTCACCCAAGCTCCCTTGGTCCAAAAATGGAAGAGTGGGATGAGTTTGGACTTTTTCCTGCTGCCCAAGGATTTGTTCTTCGCGCTCGCGGTCCTCCTCTCGCGTTCGCGAAGAACAAAATTTCCCAAAAATTATTTTTCAAACTCTTCTCGGACAACCTCTAGTATAATATTCATAAATTTTGTTGCAGATGTCCAAATGACTATTATAGAATGTTTCTGCAAACTAGATTCAAAGAGCTACAACGTCCATTTTTGAATAATCTCAAAATTCATTGTATATTGAGAGTTATGAGCCTCCGAAGTAAGACCCGCGCAACAGAATTTCTTCTTCTTCGCGAACACGATGCTCTCTTTGTGAACGCAAAGAACAAAAACCCAGAAGCCAAATCCTTCTTCCGCGAGAGGACCCTTGTGGACGCGAAGAACAATACCAAATACTAGCTTCAGCTATAGCAAAACAGCCCGAAATGATCTGAAACCACCCCGAAACTCACCTGAGGCCCCTGGGACTTCAACCAAACATGCCAAACAATCCTAAAACATCATTCAAACTTGTTCAATTATTCAGAATGCTCAAAACAATATCAAAACACAAATTTTACATCAGATTCAAGCTTAAGAATTCCAAAAACTCTCAAATTACACTTTCGATCAAAAATTCTATCAAACCTCGTCCGAATGACCTGAAATTTTGCACACAAGTCACATTCAATACTATAAAGCTACTCCAACTTTCAGAATTCCATTCCGACCCCCGGATCAAAATCTCACTATCAAACCGGAAACTTCAAATTTCCAATTTTCTCAAAGACGATCTGATTAAGGCTGTTTCAAATCCGTTTCTTACCAAACTTCAGAGACTTATCTTAAATCATATATAAGACCTGTATCGGACACCGAAACTAAAATACGGGCCTAATACTTTCAAGTTCTAATCACAATTCATTTCCAAATCTCCTAGAAATTTCCAGAAAATAATTTTCTTCAAAAATTCATTTCTCGGGATTAGAACCTCGGAATTTGATTCCAGGCATACGCTCAAGTCCCAGATTTTTTCACGAACCCTCCGGGATCGTCAAATCACAGACCCTGGTCCGTTTACCAAAATATTAACCAAAGTCAAATCATTTGAATTTTAAAGCTCTTATTCTTATTTTAATCCATTTTTCACATAAAAACCTTTCAGAAAATTATAGGACTGCACACACAAGTCAAGGAATGATTAATAATGCTTTTTAAGGTCTTAAAATACCGAGATAATTATTTAATTTAAAGATGAGATTTTGGGTCATCACATTCTCCACCTCTAAAACAAATGTTCGCCCTCGAACGCGCTAAGAATTATTCTTAAGCTACCAAACTGATGATTTTACTTTTACACAAATACTCGCGTTTGATCCCACATTAACACATTCGACATGAGTTTGATAACACCATTTCAATTGAGATTATTTCCTTTATCTATCTTTCTAAACTTTAAGGCCAAATTTTTTACACTCCAATCATTTCCAGAATGTTCCGATTTTCACATCAACACACGATATTAGTCTCGACTGGTTATAGCAACCGTGCCTACACACCCATCAAATTCGAGATGTTACATTCTCCCCCACTTAGGGTCATTCGTCCTCAAATGAGAAGTAGAATTCGCCCTCAAACACACAACGTAACTTATCTTTTTCTTCGCACATCTTAATGTCCCAAAATTTTCTATCTCCCAAATTTTTTTCAAAAATTTTGGCAGAGTCTCCCCGGTAATTAGGCCTATCCACCTGCCAGAGTAACACCAAGACAACTCCTAACAACACATCAACCACTCAATAAATCACCACATTGTATATATCAACAACGATAATCTCCACATTACGAGTATGACATTATTATAATGAAATCGGGACATGAAACACATCATATGTATGACCATGCCCACTTATCTGGTTTTAATAGTTGTTCATAAATTACAACATTGCCAAGTAACCTCATGTTAACAAAATCCCATTTCAAACCTCCACTTTACTAATAATGAGGCATGGAGACCTCATAATTACTTGTCCACGTTAACGAGTTACATTTAACGCCACCTGGGCGCTCACCTCAATAGGCTAAAATTCAATGTTTACAACACAAAAATGATTGAATATGAACAGAAAATATACAAGAATTATCAAGTAAGCCTAACAGGCATGACTCCCTATTAATTATTGTACAAATTTAAGTTTTAACAAAAAGAGAATTTTAAACTCATAAATATTTCTCACTACAAGGACCTCGTCCCTATATAACTTGTACTGCTGCTTGTACCCCGGTTTAAATATTTCACATTATTCAAAAATGCGAGGATCTCGTCCTTAGTTCCAAATCACAAGTATTTTGCATATTGTGCCAACTGAAATTTTCCATTTTCTTCTTTCAAAATATTTTTCGTTTAACCAAATCACAACACATAATGATAGTAATAACTATCTCCATAGAATTTCCCAACATGATTATTCACATCAGTAGATTTTAGAATTACGAAGCCCATTCATAAGTGGAGCACAATAGGAGGACTTGCCTCGATACTCGGAATCAAATCTAGTGAAGCAAATTATTATTTTATAATAATTCGATACCGTACTTGTAACGACATCGTCTGGTGTAGCGAACTCTGCCATACCATATATAACAACGAACTGGGTCTCCACCTCTAGGAGTCTCACCTCCACCTCTAACATCCTGACCCCTACCTCTAGCTGGTCATGTAAGTGGAATAGTAACTGAAATAGGGCACGTAGCCTGGGGTCTTTTATAAAAATATGTTTCTCCAAAGTCTAGGAACATTTTCTCATGATGTTTCTAGTACCTACCACCATTATATCAATCCCTTTGAGGGTTCAGATGCTCAAACTAAGTCGATACTAAACAATTGGAATAACCATTATATGAACCCCGTGTCAGTGGTGTATTAAAAGAACTTACTTGGAGCACCCCTAGTAACCAGATATATTGACTGGGCTGGTCGACTGTCCAAGCCCTTACCATAACGATTTACAGTTGCATATTAGAATCCACTAAATCCTTTAGAACCTCAAGACCTATCGGTCTCATTAGATTCCTCTTTCCTTATCCCAAACACATTCTAACATCTTGACAATTCCTACCACTAGTAGAAATGAAGTATTAACTTGTAGCTCTCAAGTCGTGCAAAATTTCAAGATCATAATTGAGTCCTTTAATGAGTCTATAGACTCGCTCTCTGGCTGTAGGAACCAAAGTAGGAGTATGATGGCTAAATTAAAAACATATTCTGACATAACCGTTCAAACCCTATGTGCCACACATTATAGAGAATCCTGGAAGCAAACTATTTCAAAAGCATTTCTAATAACCGAACTGTCACGACCCGGATTTCCCACCATCGGGCGTCGTGATGGCGCCTACTAACGGAGCTAGGCCAGCCAAACTTTAAACAATCTCTAATAAAACTCAATAATATAAATATGCGGGAAACATTTAATTAAGTGCGGAAGACTTTAAGTAATATAAAAATGAAATCGAAATGCAGAAGTTTAAACATTATCTCTACCCCAAAACCTGGTGTCGCTAGCTCACAGACTATTAAAGAGTACTACAAACAAGTCTGAATGGAAAGAAAATACATATGTCTGCTCCGGTACGATGAAAACAAACAGAAATAAAGGAAGGGACTTCGGCCAGCGAACGCCAGCTAGGCTACCTCGTAAGTCCCTGGACTGAAGTCAACTCCCGCTCGGTGCTACTGCTGTGGTTCAAAAGTTGCTCCAGTACCGTGATCTGTGCAAAAAGCACAAAAGTGTAGTATCAGCACAACCGAACCCATGTGCTGGTAAGTGCCTGGCCTAACCCCGACGAAACAGTGACGAGGCTAGACAGGACTACCAATTCAACTTGTGCAGTTCAACATATATATATGCAATAAAAGGAAAGAAATACCGAAACTAAACAGTTAAAAGGGAGGGAAACATGCTATGGGGGAGTACAATCCGGATATAACAGTCATCAACGAAATTAAGAAACAGGGCACAATAATAACTAC
>MU762115.1:5755-42789 GCA_026770625.1 Nicotiana glauca | reverse complement strand
TGAGAATCTCATGACAGCTGAATAGAAAATCATGTGGATCCTCTGATGAAGCACCACTAAAAGTGGTGGTGAAGAGCTTGGAGAACCGATCAAGTCTCCACAAAGCATCTGAAGACATAGCCGCTCCATCGATGGCCTGAGCTGTAATACCTGTCTGAGTTGCCACTGCGAGCTGAACCACTGGGACCTGAGTCCGGGGAGCTACCTGCTCCGGAGTACACGTAGCAGGAGTCTGAACCCCTCCTCCAGCCTGAGAAGTGGCTGGGGCTACTGGCAGCAAACCCGCTCTAGTGACACTATCCATAAAACCTGCCAGTCTGACTAGAGCATCCTGAAGATCTGGAGTGAACATGACCCCTCCTAGGACCTGAGCTAGGCCCTCTGGAGCTGCTGGGGCTGGAACCTCTTGATCATAGTCAATATGAGGCCCCACCTATGGAACTACTGCCCATGGCTAAGCTCTGCCCCTACCTCGGCCTCTGGCACGACCTCGGCCTCTACCCCCTCGCAGGAGCTGCTGCCGGGGGATCGAGCTGCTGCGTGGTAGAAGAAGAAGCACTTGTTCTCGCCATCTGCGAAAGAACAGAGTAGAAGGACAATCAGTATTTGAGAAACAGAACCGCACAACAAGAAAGAACAAAAGTGAATTTTTTTTTTCCTATCTCTGTATCCTCTGGGGGATAAATACAGACGTCTCCGTACCGATCCCTCAGACTCTATCGAGTTTGTCCGTGAGTAGCTAGACCTATGCAACCTAGAGCTCTGATACCAACTTGTCACGACCCGAATTTCCCACCATATGGCGTCGTGATGGGGCCTATTAACGGAGCTAGGCCAGCCAAACTTTAGACAATCTCTAATAAAACTCAACAATATAAATATGCGGGAAACAATTAATTAAGTGCGGAAGACTTTAGGTAATATGAAAATAAAATCGAAATGCGAACGTTTAAACATTATCTCTACCCCAAAACCTGGTGTCGCTAGCTCACAGACTACTAAAGAGTACTACAAACAAGTCTGAATGGAAAGAAAACACATATGTCTGTCTCGGTACGATGAAAACAAACAGAAATAAAGGAAGGGACTTCGGCCTACGAACGCCAGCTAGGCTACCTCGTAAGTCCCTAGACTGAATTCAGCTCCCGCTCGGTGCTACTGCTGTGGTCCAAAAGCTCCTCCAATACCGTGATCTGTGCAAAAAGCACAGAAGTGTAGTATCAGCACAACCGACCCCATGTGCTGGTAAGTGCCTGGCCTAACCCCGGCGAAGTAGTGACGAGGCTAGACAGGACTACCAATTCAACCTGTGCAGTTCAACATATATATATATGCAATAAAAGGAAAGAAATACTGAAACTAAACAGTAAAAGGGAGAGAAACATGCTATGGGGGAGTACAATCTGGATATAACAGTCATCAACGAAATTAAGAAACATGGCACAATAATAACTACCAAAGAATAAGAAATTCAACAGTTGCACGGCATCAACCTTCGTGCTTTTACTCTCATCCTCACCCAAAGCAATCGAATAAAATGCACGGCATCACCCTTCGTGTTTTCCCTCACATAACTCTCATTTCATGGCACGGAATGAACCTTCGTGCAAATATAGTCAAATCAGAGCATGGAATGTCCCTTCGTGCATAAACAGTCAAAACATGGCACGGAATGTCCCTTCGTGCATAAATAGTCAAAACATGGCACGGAATGACCCTTCGTGCAAATGTAATAAAAGATGGCACGGAATGACCCTTCGTGCATTATCACTCTTCCTCACCCAAACAACAATCACAACCAAATGGGCGAGAGAAATAAACAATAATAAGAAATGTCCCGGCAAGGGAAAAATACAAGTAACAACTAAGTCCCGGCAAGGGAACAATAACAACAACTTTCACATCCCGGCAAGGGAAATATTCAATATACTCAAACCATCCCAGCAAGGGATTTATCACAACTCCTTCCAATACTTTCATCTCCTACTTACTAGTATTTATCCTTCGAGACAACGCTCCAAAGTATTAACATTTCATAGTGTATCCTTAAACTCTTCACATTATGTAGAAATCATTATTTAACTTGGAGGAGTTCCAAAATATATCAAAGACAAGTATAATCAAAGACTCACGGTCATGCTAGACTCCAGTGTATAGATACTCGTCACCATGCCTATACACCGCACTCGATCATTTAGCAAATAGCAATTTATGATACTCTAATCCTATTCCCTCAATCCAAAGTTAGATCAAACACTTATCTCGGTCCAAAAGATAGCAATCAACTCTCCAATACCGTCTTTCCTCTAAAATCCGACTCCGAAACAATGATATCTAGGCATAATTAATTCAATAATATCAATTGAGGCTCAACAACATAATCCCATAGCCTAGAAATGAATTTCCTATCATTCTTCCAAAAATACCAAAATCCGACACCGGGCCCACATGGTCCAAACTCGAGGCTCGGACCAAAATCCAATCACCTATAATCCCACGAGTTCAAATATGTAATTTGTTTCAAGACTCGACCCCAAATTGAGGTTGAATCACCCAAAATTCCCAAAGCCCTAGTTCTACCCAAAACCCTTAATTTCTACATTGAATTCATGATTTAGGGCTAGGAAATTAGTGATTAGGTGAAGGAATTAGGAGAGAATGAAGTTAAGATCACTTACCCAAAGAGCTATGGAGAAAGAGAAGCTTGAAATTCGCCTATGGAGTGTTTAAGGGAGGAGCTCGTGTGAAGTAATGAGAAAAATCCCGAAATGGGTTCTGTCTCTTAAGCTTTAAAATCACTGGGCACTTTTGTGCTACGCGTTCGCGACATAGTATCACGTTCGCGAAGGAGGCTGGTCAGGTACACTATGCGAACGCGAATGGCCTATGCGAACACATAGAGGAAGACTGGGGAGGGGGGTCCAGGTTTGTTGTACGCATTCGCGAAGGAGGGTGTGCGAACACGTAGAAGGGATTTTCTGGGGCCTAAATCTGTGCTATGCGAACGCGGTGATGACACGCAAACACGTTGAAGGGGGTGTGCAAGTCTATGCGAATGAGAATAAGGGCCGCGATCGCAGAAGAGGAAAATGTCAGAGCAATGCAAACGCGAGCCTGGGCCGCGTTCGCGAAGGGTAAAAACTGGCCGGCAACAACTGAGAAAATCTGATGTGTTTCTAAGTGCAAAAACCACCCCAAACCACCTCCGAATCACTCCCGAGCCCTCGGGGCTCCCAACCAAACACACACACTAACTCAATAACATCCTACGAACTTAGTCGAGCGATCAAATCGCCAAAATAACATCAAAATCAAAGCAAACCCCAAAACTCATGATTTTTATTTCAAAGTTCATAAATTTCCAACTTTAGCTATTTAGGTCCGAAACACGTCAAACGACGTCTGATTTCGACCAAATTTCACAGAAAGCGCTTAACGCATATTTACGACCTGTGTCGGGCGTCAGAACCAAAATACGAGCCCGATACCTTAGTCTTTTAATCAATTTTCATTTCCATTTTTCCTTAATAATTTCAGAAAACAATTTAACAGAAAAATTCTTTTACTCGGGTTCTGGACCTCGGATTTCGACTCCGGGCACATGCCCCGGTCCCATATTTTTCTACAGACCTCCCGGGACTGTCACATCATGGGTCCGAGTTCGTTTACCCAAAATGTTGACCAAAGTCAACTATATCAATATTAATATCAAAATTCTTCAAATTTTTCACAGATTTTACATATTTTAACATAAAAATTTTCTAGCTTCGCGCCCAGACTGCGCATGCAAATCGAGGCAACTAAAAGCGATGTTTCCAAGGCCTCGAAAGTGCAAAAAAGGGAAAAATACGGTGATGACCCTTTGGGTCGTCACACGAACCAAGTAGGTGGTGTTTAATCGGCTAGTTTTCCTTTCCCATAGGCCTACTACAAATACCGACGACCAATTTCTTCTTTTGCTATGTTGACTCAACACTGCTGAGCTACCCCATTCATATACTTTTTGTTATTCTTTTGGGTAACTCTTACCCCTATTTATGCACAATTATCACAAAGGTGAAGCTCCATACAAATAAATCTTGGCACAAACCACATATTCCAGAAGTTCGTCAACTACTGTACTCCCTTCGAAGCACCGCAAGATCCGCAACTGTGACTTCAACGTTGAGTAGACCTTCTGTAATTTAAAGTTATTTTTCTAACTCCTTTGATATTGAATTATTGGATTATTATGGAGACAGACATACCGCAAGTTTCAACCTTATCCCTTGCAAAGTCTCATGCCTTAAATATGCGTGAACATTAGGTGAACCTTTCAATATCACATATATACATTTCATGCCCAAACTGATATAACATATGACCCTATAATTCATCCATTGATAGTGGACTTCCTCACTTAGCGTGAAGTCATAGGTCACAACATCTGATAATCCATAATATTGACCTTCCTAACTCATACAAATCAATCCGACGCCAAGGTCTGTTACAACCCTAAATGATTTGTCCGTATCTTTAGTCGAAACCATAACGGGTCCAGTAAATACATAATCTTTCTATCACCTTTTGGCAGAATCCGTCATTTGAATTATGACAAAATCAACCCCATTACTTTTAATGGGGCTCCATCTCTTGTCCGCTTATAGACACATTGCTTGTTGTCGATATTTGCGATATAACAAGAATAGATGAGTTCAATCATCAATGATGGAATAACTTCGCACGACAGAGTAGAATAGAAGTGAATGTTTTTTCCTAAACTCTATAGCCTATGAAAGATAAGTACAGACGTCTATGTACCGATCCTTTAGACTCTACTAAGCTTGTCCGTGAATTGTGAGACCTAAGCAACCTAGAGCTCTGATACCAACTTATCACGACCCGAATTTCCCACTCTTGGGAGTTGTGATGATGCCTACTTGTGGAAGCTAGGCCAGCCGCGCATTGCAGAATTACTAACTTATTTATTAGTCCTTTTTAACAATTTAAAACTATCATGTGAACAACAGTGAAGCATTAACGATAATTAAAAACAAGTGGAAGACTTAATCTGATAAATTAACCATCCATAGTACGACAATGCCCACATACATCTCTACCTGTGACGACCCAAAGGGTCATCACCTGTTTCCTCATTTGTTCGGTGCTTCCGAGGCCTTGCAAACCTTATTTTTACTTGTCTCAATTTGCGTGCACAGTCCAGGCTTGTAGTCGGAAAGCTTTTATGTTGAAATATGTGAATTTTGTGAAAAATTTGAAGAATTTTGATATTAATATGATTAAAGTTGACTTTGGTCAACAATTTTGGTAAACGGACCCGGACCCGAGATTGGATGGTACCTGAAGGTTCTTAGAAAAATATAAGACTCCGGCATGTGCCCGGAGTCGAATTCCGAGGTCTAGAGCCCGAGCAAAGAATTTTTCTGTTAAATTATTTTTCTGAAATTATTAAGGAAAATGGAAATGGAAATGGAATAAAAGGCTATGGTATCGGGCTCGTATTTTGGTTCCGACATCCGGTACAAGTCTTAAATATATTTTAAGCACTTTCTGTAAAGTTTGGTTGAAATCAAACGTCGTTTGACGTGTTTCGGACCTAGATATCTAAAGTTGGAAGTTTATGAAGTTTGAAATGAAAATGATGATTTTGAGGCTTGATTCATTGATGTTGATGTTATTTTGGCGATTTGATCGCACGAGTAAGTCCGTATGATGTTTTTGAGGTTGTGTGCATGTTTGGTTTTTGCCCCAAGGGCTCGGGTGAGTTTTGGATAGGCATCGGATTGCATTTCTCATTTTTGTAAAATCTGGTATAAGGATTCTGCAATTTTCGCAAATGTGAAGCCAGAGTTCGCAAATGCGAATGCCAGCTATCGCAAATGCGAAGGCTGGTTCGCAAATGCAAAACAAGCCCAGGTAGGCCAAGGTTCGCAAATGCGAGCATTTCTTCGCAATTGCGAAGTCTGGGAAATATGGGCACTGTCGCAAATGCGGAGCGCGTGATCACAAAAGCGACTGTTGGCCATCGCAAATGCGATGCCTCTTTCGTAAATGCGAAACCTGCCCTGCAGACCCAAGTTCGCAAATGCGAACTAAAATGTCGCAATTCCTAGCCCTGTTTGGTTCGCAATTGCGAACCAAGGTTCGCAATTCCCATATTCGCAGCCCAGCAAATTTTATACTTAGTCGAAATTTCACACTTTTCACCATTCTTTCAAAACCCAAACACCATAGGCGATTTTTCAAGAGCAAACTTCATCCCAAATCACTTGTAAGTTGATTTTTACTCAATTCTTTCAATCTTTAACATCATTAAACGTGTTTTCCATTTGAAATCGAGGATTTTTATGGGTGAAATTGGGGTTTTTGGGTAGAACCTAGTTTTTTTATAAATTGGGGAGTTGGACCTCGATTTGAGGTCCGATTTCAAAACAAATTACATATTTGAGTTCGTGGGGAATGGGTAATCAAGTTTTGGTACGAACCTCGGGTTTTGACAACGTGGGCCCGGGGGCATTTTTGGAATTTTTGGGAAAAACTTGGGAAAATCATTTTTATGCATTCAAATTGATTCAAATAGTGTTTATTAAAGTAATTGAACAATTTGTGATTAGATTTGAGCGAATTGGAGGTGGAAATGCGAGGTAAAATGATAGTTGAGGATTAAGTGGATTTCAAGGCTTTAAGGTAAGTGTTTGGTTTAACCCTAGCTTTAGGGAATAGGAGTTGAGTCTTGTTGATAGTTGCTTTGTGATCGAGTACGATGTATAGGAATGGTGAAGAATATCTATACATCGGTGTCTAGCATGACCGTGAGTCCTTATAGTGTGATTATCATGACTTGGTTGTGAACTCCATGATTATTGGAGGATTTCTATATGTTGTGAATAACATGTGAACGATGATATGATTACTTGATTCTTTGGAGCGTTGGCTCAAAATAGTAGAGTGGGTTATGAGATAAGAAAAGTAAGAAAGAGAAAGCGTTGTTGATTACTCCCTTGCCAGGACGTTTGGTTGAATTTGTTGGATTCTTTCCCTTGCCGGGATTTTGTCAAATATTTGCTTATTTTTATGTCCCTTAATTGTGACTGTTGTTTGGGAAGTCAGACTGTTAAATGATATTGAGGATCGGGTTGCACGCCGTAACAATGATATATGAGGGTCGGGTTGCACGCCGCAACAATGATACATGAACAATGATATGGGTTGGGTTGTACGCCACAACAGTGGTAATTTTGCAGCGGGTTGCACGCCACAACAGTAGTATTTTATGGAGCGCGTTGCACACCGCAACAGTTATTGATACCATGTGTTTGTATTGAGTATTGATTCCTGGTTCCTTGTGAATCTAAGCTGTTTAGTTTGTTACTCGGGATTACTGTTAATATTGTATCTCCCCATAACATGTTTCCCCCTCCCATGTTGTTAATTTCCTTGTATTCAATTTCTGCTGTATATTCATAACTGCACAGGTTTATGTGGTGTCCAGTCTAGCCTCGTCACTACTTCGCTGGGGTTAGGCTAGACACTTACGAGCACATGGGGTCGGTTGTGCTGATGCTACACTTCTGTGCATTTTTGCACATGTCCAGGTTTTGAGGAGCAGTAACAGCATTAGTGTGGGAGCAGGCTTTCATTTTTACGAGACCGAGGTAGCCTTGCAGGTGTCCGCAGGCCCGGTGTCTCTTCTTTATGTTCTCTTTTAGAATGTTGCCTCATTGTTTTCGAGATGGACAACTTATATATTTCATTCAGACCATTGTATTTAGTATTTTCTTAGTAGTTCGTGAGTACTGTGACACCAAATCTTGGGTAGAGGCTATTAATGACTGTTCCGCGTTATGATTCGTAATTATAAATCAGACTTCCGCTATTATTCTTATTAAATTCATTTTCTATATTGATGCTGTAAACTGTTAAAGTAATTTTCTAGTAATTAAAGGGTAAATAAGTTGGCTTGCCTAGCTACCACGAGTAGGCGCAATCACGATTCCGATGGTGGGAAATCTGGGTCGTGACAAGTTGGTATCAGAGCACTAGGTTACATAGGTCTCACAACTCACGGACAAACTTAGTAGAGTCTGAGGGGTAGGTGCGAAGACGTCTGTACTTGTTCCCCAGAGTCTATTGAGTTAGGAAAAATCTCTCATTTGTTCTTTCTTGTCGTGCGATTTGGTTTCTCAATGCTGATCGAATTTCTGCTCTATTCTTTCGCAGATGGAGAGAACACGTGCTTCCTCATCCACGGATCAGCAGTTCGAGCCCCAGGTAGCTCCCGCTAGGGGCAGAGGACGTGGCCATGCGAGGGGCCGAGGTAGGGGCAGAGCCCAGCCACCAGTAGTAGCACCAGTGGTAGAGCCTCAGGTTGACCTTGATGAGGAGGTTCCGGCCCCAGTCCAGACAGTTTTGGTGGGCCCAGCTCAGTCCCGGAGGGGTTTATTGCTACCCCAGTTCTTCCGTACACCTTGGTACGGTTGGTTGGCCTCATAGAGAGTTTCACCCGAGCAGGATTGCTCTCTGTAGCACCAGCCACTTCCTAGGCTGGAGGAGGGGCCCAAACTCCTGCTGCACGTACTCCGGAGCAGGTAGCTCCTCAGACTCAGATTCCACCGGTTTAGACAGTTGTGGCAGTTCAGCCGAGGGTAGTTGCACATGCCGATGATGGAGTGGCTATGTCCGCATATGCTTTGTGGAGGCTGGACAGGTTCACCAAGCTCTTCACTGCTACATTCAGCGGAGCTTCTTTTGAGGACCCCCAGGATTTCTTATATAGCTATCATGAGGTTCTTTGGAACATGGGCATTGTGGAGTCCAATGGAGTTGATTTTACGGCTTTTCATCTATCTGGATCCGCCAAGACTTGGTGGAGGGATTACTGTTTAGCTAGACCAGCAGGGTCGCCGCCTTTGACTTGGGATCAGTTTTCAGAGTTGTTTCTAGAGAAGTTTCTTCTCGTTACTCAGAGGGATGCTTACCGGAGGCAGTTTGAGCGCCTCCAGCAAGGGTCTATGACAGTCACACAATATGAGACTCGATTTATCGATCTAGCTCGCCATGCCCTCGTCATACTCCTCACTGAGAGGGAGAGGGTGAGGAGATTTATTGATGGTTTGATCCAGCCTATTCGTCTTCAGATGGCCAGAGAGACGGGTAGTGACATTACTTTTCAGGAGGTGGCCAATATGGCTCGGAGGATCGAGATGGTTCTGCCACAGGGGGTGGTCTTAGGTCAGACAAGAGACCACATCACTCAGGTCAATTCAGTGGTGCCTCATCTGGAGGCAGGGATTCTTATGATAGGGGTCAGCCTTCCAGGCCCTTTCAGTCAGCCCTCCAGTCTTCGTAGGGTGTCCCAGGTGATCGTGGTTTTCATGGGCAGTATTCCAATTAGCAATTACTCAGTGCACCGCCAGCTCCCATCAGTGCACAACCTATTCAGAGTTTTCATGGAGGTCATTCAGGTCGTCAGGGCTAGTCTCATCGTACGGAGGGATGTTATGAGTGTGGTGAGTATGGTCACATCAGGAGAGCTTGCCTGAGATTGAGGGGTATACAGTCGCAGCAGCAGGGTCCTCGCCCCATGATTCAGGCACCAGGTGACCCACAGCCTGCCCAGCCAGCCAGGGGCGAGGGCAGGGATCATAGAGGTGGAGGTCGAGACTGTAGAGGTGGAGGCCGGACCGCCAGAGGTAGGGGTCAGCACGTAGCCGATCGTCTCAGAGACATGGTTCAGGGAGGTGAGGCTGAGCCCCGGTTTTATGCTTTGCCAGCCAGACCAGAGGCCGAGTTGTCAGATGCCGTTATTACAGGTACTATTCTGGTTTGTGAAAGAGATGCATCAGTTCTATTTGACCCTGGGTCTACATATTCATATGTGTCATCCTATTTTGTACCCTACCTGGCTATGTCTAGTTATGCTTTGGACATTCCTATTTATGTATCTACACCAGTGGGTGACTCCATAGTAGTCGACTGGGTGCATCGTTCCTGTGTGGTTGTGTTTGAGGGTCTTGAGACCCGTGTTGATTTACTGCTTTTAGATATGGTGGATTTTGACATTATTTTGGGGATGGATTGGTTGTCCCCGTATCATGCTATCTTAGATTGTCACGCCAAGACCGTGACCTTGGCTTTGCCATAGTTGCCCCGACTAGAGTGGAAAGGGACCTCAGGTCATGCCACCCGTAGTGTTATTTCATATGTTAAGGCTCGATGCATGGTCGGGAAGGGGTGTTTAACTTATCTGGCATATGTTCGCGACTCCTGCACAGAGGTTCCTTTTATTGACTTTGTTCCTATTGTTCGGGAGTTCCCCGAGGTTTCCCTTTAGACCTGCTGGGTATGCCGCCCGACAGGGATATTGATTTCTGTATTAATTTGGCTCCGGGCACACAACCCATTTCTATTCTGCCGTATCTCATGGCCCCGCCAGAGTTAAAAGAGTTAAAGGACCAGTTGTAGGATTTACTAGAGAAGGGTTTTATCAGGCCTAGTGTTTCTCTTTGGGGTGCGCCAGTGTTATTTGTGAAGAAGAAGGATGGATCGATGCGGATGTGTATTGATTTCCGGCAATTGAAAAAAGTGATGATAAAGAACAAGTATCCACTGTCGAGGATTGATGATCTGTTTGACCAGCTTCAGTGAGCAAAGGTGTTCTCAAAGATAGACTTGAGATCTGGCTGCCATCAGCTGAAGATTAGGGCGTCTGATGTCCCTAAGACAGCATTCTGCACTCGATATGGGCACTATGAGTTTTTAGTTATGTCATTTGGGTTGACCAATGCCCCGGCAGCATTTATGGAGTTGATAAACCGAGTGTTCAGGCCATATCTAGACTTATTCATGATAGTCTTTATTGATGATATTCTTGTATACTTCCGCATCAAGGAAGAGCACGAGCAACACCTCAGAGTGGTTCTTCAGACTCTGAGGGATAGTCATCTATATGCTAAGTTTTAGAAGTGCGAGTTCTGGTTGAGTTCGCTTGCATTTCTGGGTCATCAGCAGAGGGTATTCAGGTGGACCCGAAGAAGATTGAGGTAGTCAAGAATTGGCCTCGACCAGCTTCAGTGATCGAGATTCGGAGTTTCTTGGGGTTAGCAGGTTATACCGTCGGTTCGTAGTGGGGTTTTCTTCTATTGCAGCCCCGATGACCAGATTGACCCAGAAGGGTGCCCAGTTCAGATTGTCAGATGAGTGTGAGGCGAGCTTTCAGAAGCTCAAGACAACTCTGACTACGACACCGGTATTGGTTTTGCCCACGGGTTCAGGGCCTTACACAGTCTATTGTGATGCTTCCCGTATTGGGCTTCGAGCAGTATTAATGCAGGATGGCAAAGTCATTGCCTATGCTTCGAGACAGTTGAAGATCCACGAGAAGAATTATCCGGTTCATGATCTAGAATTGGCAGCTGTTGTTCATGCTTTGAAGATTTGGAGGCATTATCTATATGGTGTGACGTGTGAGGTGTACACGGATCACAAGAGCCTTCAGTATCTGTTTAAGCAGAAGGAGTTGAATGTGAGTAAGTGAAGGTGGTTAGAGTTGTTGAAAGATTATGATATTACTATCTTATACCATACGGGTAAGGCCAATGTGGTGGCTGATGCATTGAGTAGGAAATCCGCCAGCATGGGTAGTCTTGCTTATCTTCCGGCCAACCAGAGACCGCTTGCTTTAGATATTCAGGCCTTGGCCAATCGATTGGTGAGATTAGATATTTCTAAGCCTAGCAGAGTGTTAGCTTGCACGATTGCCCGTTCTTCTCTATTGGAGCGTATCCGTGATCGGCAGTTTGATGATCCCCATTTGTGTGCCCTGAGAGACACGGTGCTGCGTGGAGGTTCCACGAAGGTAACCTTAGATGATGATGATGTTTTGAGATTGCAGGGGCGAGTTTTTGAGCCCAATGTTGATGGGATTCGAGAGTTGATCTTAGCGGAGGCCCATAGTTCTTGGTATTCTATTCACCCGGGCGCCGCGAAGATGTATCAGGACTTACGGCAACATTATTGGTGGCGAAGAATGAAGAAGGATATTATTGCATATGTGGATCGGTGTTTGAATTGTCAGCAGGTCAAATACGAACATCAGAGGCCTGGTGGTTTGTTTCAGAGGAATGAGCTTCCCGAGTGGAAGTGGGAGAGGATTACCATAGATTTCATTATTGGACTTCTGTTGACTCGGAGGAAGTTTGATGCTATTTGGGTCATTGTGGATAAGCTGACCATGTCAGTGCATTTCATTCCAGTAGCAGTCTCCTATTCATCTGAGAGGTTAGCTGAGATTTATATCAAGGAGATTGTCCGCCTTCATGGTGTACCGGTATCCATCATTTCGGACCGGGTTACACAGTTTACCCCGTGCTTCTGGAGAGCAGTTCAGCAAGAGTTGGGCACCCAGGTCCAGTTGAGCACAATATTCCATCCTCAGACGGACGGTCAGTCCGAGCGAACTATACAGATTTTGGAGGATATGCTCCGAGCTTGTGCTATTGATTTTGGAGGCTCGTGGGACCAGTTTTTGCCTTTAGCAGATTTCTCCTACAACAACAGCTACCAGACCAGCATTTAGATGGCTACGTATGAGGCGTTGTATGGTAGGAGATGTCGGTCTCCAGTCGGATGGTTTGAGGCCGGAGAGGTTCGGTTATTGGGGACAGACTTAGTCCAGGAGGCCTAAGATAAGATCAAGATCATTCAGGAGAGGCTTCGTTCAGCTCAGTCTAGGCAGAAGAGTTATACAGACCGTAAGGTCCGAGATGCAGCTTTTATGGTTGGTGAACGGGTATTGCTCCGGGTGTCGCCTATGAAGGGCGTGATGAGGTTCGAAAAGAAGGGCAAACTTAGCCCTAGGTACATTGGTCCGTTTGAGATTCTTGATCGAGTAGGAGAGGTGGCTTACAGACTTGCATTTCCACCTAGCTTATCAGCCGTGCATCCAGTTTTTCATGTGTCTATGCATCGGAGGTATCACGGCGATCCTACCCATGTGTTAGACTTTAGCACTGTCCAGTTGGACAAGGATTTATCTTATGAGGAGAAGCCGGTAGCTATTCTAGACCGGCAGGTTCGCCAGTTGAGATCTAGGAGTTTTCCCTCTGTTCGTGTTCAGTGGAGAGGTCAACCCCCTGAGGCCTCGACCTGGGAGTCCGAGTCTGATATGCGGAGCCGCTATCCACATCTATTCCCCAACTCAGGTACTTCTTTCTTTTGTCCGTTCGTGGACGAACAGTTGTTTTAGAGGTGGAGGATGCGATAACCCAAAGGGTCATCACCTGTTTCCTCATTCGTTCTGTGCTTCCAAGGCCTTGAGAACCTCATTTTTACTTGTCTCGATTTGCGTACACAATCCGGGCGTGTAGACAGAAATTTTCTATGTTGAAATATGTGAATTCTGTGAAACATTTGAAGAATTTTGATATTAATATGATTAAAGTTAACTTTGGTCAACATTTTTGGTAAATGGACCTGGACCCGAGATTGGACGGTCCCGAAAGGTCCGTAAAAAAATATGGGACTCCGGCATGTGCCCGGAGTCGAATTCCGAGGTCTAGAGCCCGAGGAAAGAATTTTTTCTGTTAAATTGTTTTTCTGAAATTATTAAGGAAAATGGAAATGGAAATGGAATAAAAGGCTATGGTATCGGGCTCGTATTTTGGTTCCGACACCCGGTACAAGTCTTAAATATATGTTAAATGCTTTTTGTAAAGTTTGGTCAAAATCGGACGTCATTTGACGTGTTTCGGACCTAGATATCTAAAGTTGGAAGTTTATGAAGTTTGAAATGAAAATGATGATTTTCAGGCTTGATTCATTGATGTTGATGTTATTTTGGCGATTTGATCGCACGAGTAAGTCCGTAGGATGTTTTTGAGGTTGTGTGCATGTTTGGTTTGGAGCCCCGAGGGCTCGGGTGAGTTTTGGATAGGCATCGGATTGCATTTCTCATTTTTGTAAAATCTGGTATAAGGCTTCTGCAATTTTCGCAAATGCGAATGCCAGCTATCGCAAATGCGAACGCTGGTTCGCAAATGCGAAACCAGCCCAGGTGGGCCAAGGTTTGAAAATGCGAGAATTTCTTCGCAATTACGAAGTCTAGGAAATATGGGCACTGTAGCAAATGCGGGGCCCGTGATCGCAAAAGCGACTGTAGGCCATCGCAAATGCGATGCCTCTTTCGCAAATGCGAAACCTGCTCTCCAGACCCAAGTTCGCAAATTCGAACTAAAATGTCGCAATTCCCAGCCCTGTTTGGTTTGCAATTGCGAACCAAGGTTAGCAATTCCCATATCCGCAGCCCGGCAAATTTTATACTTAGTCCAAATTTCATCACTTTTCACCATTCTTTCAAAACCCAAACACCATAGGCGATTTTTCAAGAGCAAACTTCATTCCAAATCACTTGTAAGTGGATTTTTACTCAATTCTTTCAATCTTTAACATCATTAAACATGTTTTCCACTTGTAATCAAGGATTTTCATGGGTGAAATTGGAGTTTTTGGGCAGAACCTAGGTTTTTTATAAATTGGGGAGTTGGATCTCGATTTGAGGTCCGATTTCAAAACAAATTACATATTTGAGTTTATGGGGGAATGGGTAACCGGGTTTTGGTCCGAACCTCGGGTTTTGACCACGTGGGCCTGGGGGCATTTTTGGAATTTTTGGAAAAAACTTGGAAAAATCATTTTTATGCATTCAAATTGATTCATATAGTTTTTATTAAAGTAATTGAACAATATGGATTAGATTCGAGTGAATTGGAGGTGGAACTGCGAGGTAAAGTGATAGTTGAGGATTAAGTGGATTTCAAGGCTTTGAGGTAAGTGTTTGGTTTAACCCTAGCTTGAGGGAATAAGAGTTGAGTCTTGTTGATAGTTGCTATGTGCTCGAGTATGATATATAGGCATGGTGACGAGTATCTATACATCGGTGTCTAGCATGACCGTGAGTCCTTATAGTGTGATTATCATGACTTGGTTGTGAACTCCGTGATTATTGGAGGATTTATATATATTGTGAATAATATGTGAACGGTGATATGATTACTTGATTCTTTGGAGCGTTGGCTCAAAATAGTAGAGTGGGTTATGAGATAAGAAAAGTAATAAAGAGAAAGCGTTGTTGATTACTCTCTTGCCGGGATGTTTGGTTGAATTTGTTGGATTCTTTCCCTTGTCGAGATTTTGTCAAATATTTGCTTATTTTTATGTCCCTTAATTGTGACTGTTGTTTGGGAAGTCAGACTATTAAATGATATCGAGGATCGGGTTGCACGCCGCAACAATGATATATGAGGGTCGGGTTACACACCGCAACAATGATACATGAACAATGATATGGGTCGGGTTGCACGCTGCAACAGTGGTAATTGTGGAGCGTGTTGCATGCCGCAACAGTGGTTTTTTGTGGAGCGGGTTGCACGCCGCAACAGTTATTGATACCATGTGTTTGTATTGAGTATTGATTCCTGGTTCCTTTCGAATCTAAGCTGTTTAGTTTGTTACTCGGGATTACTGTTAATATTGTATATCCCCATAGCATGTTTCCCCCTCCCATGTTGTTAATTTCCTTGTATTCGATTTCTGCTGTATATTTATAACTGCACAGGTTAATGTGGTGTCCAGTCTAGCCTCATCAATACTTTGCCGGGGCTAGGCTAGACACTTACCAGCACATGGGGTCGGTTGTGCTGATGCTACACTTCTGTGCATTTTTTCACAGGTTCTAGTTGAGGAGCAGCAGCAGCATTAGTGCGAGAGCAGGCTTTCATTTTTACGAGACCGAGGTAGCCTTGCAGGCGTCCTTTGGCTCGGCGTCTCTTCTTTATGTTCTCGTTTAGACTGTTGCCTCATTGTTTTCGAGATGGACAACTTATATATTTCTTTCAGACCATTGTATTTAGTATATTCTTAGTAGTTCGTGAGTAATGTGACACCAAATCTTGGGTAGAGGTTATTAATAACTGTTCCGGGTTATGATTCGTAATTATAAATCAGACTTCTGCTATTATTCTTATTAAATTTCATGTTCTATATTGATGCTGTAAACTGTTAAAGTAATTGTCTAGTAATTAAAGGGTAAATAAGTTGGCTTGCCTAGCTACCACGAGTAGGCGCCATCACGATCCCGATGGTGGAAAATCCGGGATCTAGTGTTACAATATCACGGAAAGTCTACGAATACTGCATACAAATGTTTGAAAGAAAAGTAATGTTTGTCTTAGAAATAGGTGAAAACAGAATACAATTGAAGATAGATGAGAATGTAGGGCCTGTGGACGCATGCAGGACTTCCTCGGGATCTCTAGCTAAACTTAAGGCAGCCACCCAAATACTATGGTCCAAAAGCTGCTCATAGTGCAGAGTGTAGTACCAGCACAATCAACCCCATGAGTTGGTAAGTGCCTGGCCTAACCCCGACGAAGTAGTGATGAGGCTAGGACCAGACTCTAAATAAACCTATGCAGTTATATAATAGGCTGCGGACAATAAAATAGAAATAAATAAATAAGGATGGGATGGGGTACATGCTGCGAGGGAATATCAATACCAGTAGTAATTTAAGAGAAATACACGAGAACATTCTTAGATCTATAGCAAAACAATAATAACACTATTACGGCACGCAACCCGATCCCTATAATTTATCATTGTTACGGCGTGCAACCCGATCCAAGTGTATCATTGTGATGGCATGCAACCCGATCCATTTATATCACTGTTGCGACATGCAACCCGATCCATTTATATATTTGTTGCGGCGCGCAACCCGATCCATTTATATATTTGTTGCAGCGCGTAACCTGATCCATTTATATAATTGTTGCGACGTACAATCCGGTCCATTTATATAATTGTTGAGGCGTGAAAACCGATTAATTTTATAATTTTTGCGGCGTGTAACCCGATCCATTTATATAATTATTTCGGCGTCCAACACGATCCATTTATATAATCGTTGCGGCGTGCAATCCGCTCCCATTTCATATCTCTCAAAAAATTGCCTCACCCAAGCTCCTTGGTCCAAAAATGGAAGAGTGAGATAAATTTGGACTTTATTCTGCTGCCCAGGGATTTGTTCTTCGCGTTCGCGGTCCTCTTCTCGCTATCGCGAAGAACAAAATTTCCCAAAAATCATTTTCCAAGCTCTTCTTGGACAGCCTCTAGTATAATGGCCATAACCTTTGCTGCAGATGTGCAAATGACTAATATAATATGTTTCCGGAAACTAGATTCAAGGAGCCAGAAATTCATTTTTGAACCATCAGAAAATTCATTGTATATTGAGAGATATGAGCCTCCGAAGTAAGACCTACGCAACAAAATTTCTTCTTCTTTGCGAACGCGAGGCTCTCTTCTCGAATGCGAAGAACAAAATCCCAGAAGCCAAATCCTTCTCTGCGAATGTGAGAGGACCCTCGCGGACGCGATGAACAACACCAGAAACCAACTTCAGCTATTGCAAAATAGCCCGAAATGATCCGAAACTACCCCGAAACACACCCGATGTCCCCGGGACTTCAACCAAACATGCCAACCAATCCTAAAGCATCATTCAAACTTGTTCCAATCTCCAGAATGCTCAAAACAACATCAAAACACAAATTTTACATTGGATTCAAGCCTAAGAATTTCAAAAACTCTCAAATTACGCTTTCGATTAAAACGTTTATCAAACCTCGTCTGAGTGACCTGAAATTTTGCACACAAGTCACATTCAACACTAGGAAGCTACTACAATTTCTGGAATTCCATTCCGTCCATCGGATCAAAATTTCAGTATCGAACTAGAAACTTTAAATTTCTAATTTTCTCAAAAACGATCTGATTCAGGTCGTTTCAAGTCCGTTTCTTACCAAACTTCAGAGACTTATCTTAAATCACATATAAGATCTGTACCGGGTACCGAAACCAAAATACGGGCCCGATACCATCAAGTTCTAATCACAATTCATTTCCAAACATCATAGAAATTTTCATAAAATAATTTTCTTCAAAAATTTATTTCTCAGGCTTGGGACCTCAGAATTCGATTCCGGGCATACGCTCAAGTCCCATATTTTTCCACGAACTTTTCGGGACCATAAAATCAAGAGCCCTGGTCCGTTTACCCAAAATAATGATCGAAATCAACTCAGTTGAATTTTAAAGCTCTAATTTATATTTTAATCTATTTTTCACATAAAAACCTTCCAGAAAATTATAGGACTGCAGACGCAAGTCGAGGAATGATTAATAATTCTTTTCAAGGTCTTAAAATACCGAGATAATTATTTAATATTAAGATAGAATTTTGGGTCATCACAATATGATGTGTTTCATGTCAAGATATCATTGTGATAATGTCGTGCTTGTAATGCGGAGATTAGTGTTATTAATATATACTTTATGGTGCATTGTTGGGTTGTGTACATATTGTTAGGAGTTCTTTTGGTATTACTCTGGCAGGTGGATAGGTCCAATTAAAGGGAAGACTCTGCCGAAATTTCTGAAAAATTTGGGAGTTAGAAAAATTTGGGATATTAAGATGTGCAAATAAAGAGATAAGTTACATTATGTGTTTAAGGGCATGGTCTACTTCTCATTTGAGGATAAATAATCCTAAGTGGGGGAGAATTTAATACCCCGTATTTGATGGGTGCGCAGGCACGAGTTTTTATAGCCAGCCGAGACTAATATCGTGCGTTGACGTGAAAATTGGACCTTTCTGGAAATGATTGGAGTGTAAGAAATTTGGTCTTAAAGTTTACAAATATGGATAAAGGAAATAATCTCAATTGAAATAGTATTGTTAGACTTATGTTGAATGCGGTAATGAGGGATCAACCGCGAATATTTGTGTAAAAGTAAAATCATCAATTTGGTAATATGAGAATAATTCGTAGTACGTTCGAGGACGAACGTTTGTTTTAAAGGTGGAGAATGTTATGACCCAAAATGTCATCTTTAAATTAAATAATCATCTCGGTATTTTAAGATCCTTGAAAAGCGGTATCAATAAGTCCAAGACTTGCATGCGCAGTCCGTATAATTTTTCGAAAGGGTTTTATGTGCAAAATGGATTAAACTGTGAACTAGAGCTTTAAAACTCAACTGAGTTGACTTTGGTCAATATTTCGACCATTCTGATAATTCCATATCATGATTTGGGGCGTGGTCATATGCTCAAAATCAAATTCGGAGGACCCTTGATCAAATTATCGCCATTTAACGGAATCTAGAAATCTAAGGCTAAAGATTCTTAAGTTTGACAAGAGGTGACTTTTGAGAAAAAGACCTCGGAATGGAATTTTGATGATTCCAATAGTTTTATGGTAATTTTAGACTGAGGCACATTCAGATTTGGATTTGGAAGTCTGTAAGATAATTCAGCGCATTTTGGCGAAAGTTGGAAAATAGAAGATTTTTGAAAAGTTTGATGGATGATTGAATTTTTGATATCATGGTCGGAATCCAGTTCTGAAAATTTTTGTAGCTTCGTTATGTCATTTATGATTTGTATGCAAAATTTAAAGTCATTCGGACTTGATTTGATAGATTTTTGCATCGAATATAGAAGTTGGACGTCTTTAGATTCATTAGGTGTGAATTGGGATGTGATGCACGATTTTAGCATTTTATGATGTGATTTGAGGTTTCGACTAAGTTCATATGATGTTTTAGGACTTGTTGGTGTATTTTGTTGAGGTCCCGAGGGCCTCGGGTGGATTTCAAAATGCTAACGGATCAATTCGGACTTGTATTTATCTGCTGAAATTTCCTGCGCAGTTTCTGCATTTTACGCACGTGTGAACAGTAACCCGAAAATTCTAGATAGTGTAAAGGATGAGGAGTCCAGTTTTCCTCATTTTTTTGGACTTCCAAGCTTGGAGTTTGGGCAATTCTGAGTGAGAAGATACGAAATTTTTTGGGGTAAGTGTTCTTGACTCTTTTGTGATTATATTCCATGAATAAATATTTATTTTTTTGCTTTAAATTATTGATATTTGAAGAGAAATGGAGGAATTTTCTAAAATTCCACAAAAATGAATTTTCAAGATTTGAACATCAATTCGGAGTCGGATTTGAGTAAAATTAGTATGGTTGGACTCATAATTTCATGGGTTGTCGGTATTTTGTGACTTTTGTTGTATTCCGAGACGCAGGCCCCACGGGCAATTTTTGAGTTAACTTCGAATTTTGTTGAAAAATTAGTATTTTTCATATGGAATTAATTCCTAAAATGTATTGAATGAATCGAGTTAATTGTGACTAGATTCGTGACATTTGGAGGTCGATTTGAGCGGAAAAGGTATTGCGGAGTAAGATTTTGCTCGGACTGAGGCAAGTAACAGGTATAAATCTGGTCCTGAGGCTATGAAACCCCGAACATTGTGTTGTATGACTATTTTGGAGGTGACGCACATACTAGGTGACGGGCGTGTGGGCGTGCACCGTAGGGATTATGACTTGGTCCATCCCACAAGACTGTGGAATTAATTAGCCTATTGTTTAATACATCTTCCCTCTGTTTTCATAGAAATTGACCGTACTTCATGTTAAAAATCATGTTTAGGCCTTATGTGATCACTGTTGAGACCTGCGAGGTCGTACTTACAGAATTAGCTGCTAATTGTTGTTTTGTACTCAGTCATAGCTTTTCTTGCTTATTATGCCTCCGTCTCTTGTTGTTCATTGTTGATACATAACATATGTCATGACCCCAGTTCACCCTCTGTGAACTGTCGTGATGGCACCTAGTCTCTACGACTAGGTAAGTTTAAAGATCCGGAAATAAATAAAACTTGCGGAACAAATAATCTAAAACCATCTAACATAATGAAACAGTATTTAAAAATGCTACCCAGTATAAACAATACAACTTCTCGAACTAACAACACTTCCCAAAAACCGGAAACCCATGAATTACAAGCTAAGAAATGCTACATAGCTTATATAACTCCGGAATGTCTAACAAGAACAGAAAATACAAAAGGGCTAAATACAAATCCAGGAATAGAAAGAGACTCCTCGGTCTGCGAACGCGAAAGATACACCTCGAAGTCATTAGAGTAGTCGCCTCGCCTCAAGGGTGATCGGATTGGATAGAAATACCTGGATCTGCACATGAAAAATGTGTGCAGAAAGGGCATGAGTGCACCACAGCGGTACTCAGTAAGTGCCAAGCTTAACCTCGATTGAGTAGTGATGAGGAAGGTCAGGGCCCTACTGAGCTCAAAAGAAAGACGAGATAAAACAATAGAGAATAAGATAATATAACTGAGTGCAACAGTAAGATATAACCAAAATAGAAGAACAACAACAACTATAACAACGATAGATAATAACAAAAAGGAAAATACAATTCAATGCAGAGATAACAACCGGGGGTCTACTAGGATCCCATCTTGTAGCCCCAAATGTAAACACTCAGTACATGGAGAATCTACCGGGTGCCATCTGAATGCTGGACTGATAGTTGTTTTGTATGCAAACTCCGCCAACCGCTCCAAAGAATAGGTAGTACACTTGAGAATAAAATGAGTGGACTTGGGCAGCCGATCCACAATCACCCAAATAGCATCGAACTTTCTCAAAGTCCGTAGGAGCCCAACTACAAAGTCTGTGGTGGTCTGCTCCCACTTCTACTCCGGAATCTCTATCTGCTGAAACAACCCACCCGGTCTCTGGTGCAAATTAAGATCCTTCTACTTGAATGGATTTTGCAAACTTCGGTGATCAGTATAAATCTCACAAATCACACCGTACATATAATGACGCCAAATCTTCAAGGCGTGAACAGTAGCAGCTAACTCAAGGTCGTGAACAGGATAATTCTTCTTATGTACTTTTAACTGTCTGGACACGTAGGCAATCACCCTACCGTCCTGCATCAATACTGCTCCAAGGCCAATCCTCGGGGCATCACAATAGACAGTATAAGACCCCGAATTATGCAATATCAAAACTGGGGCTGTAGTCAAAGCTGTCTTAAGTTTCTGAAAGCTCGTCTTGCACTCTTCCGTCCATTGGAACGGAGCACCCTAAGGTGATATATTAGGACGAATAAAACACTTATCAAGCAAATTCTTGTAACTAGTCCTGCAACTTAATTGAAGGTCTCACCTCACCCTTAGTCCATGACCTTAGGACAGGACCCAAACTTCAACATCTGACATTTGTCATAGTAACCGAATGCCACATCATCACACTGTATTAGTCTTATTTCAACACGCTTCAACTTTTAATAGCGCTTAAATGCTTCAAAAACATTTTGGTGTGTTACATTCTCCGCCCACTTAGGGTCGTTCATCCTCAAATACACAACATAACTTATCTCTTTCTTCACACATCTTAATGTCCCAAAAATTTTCTAACTCCCAAATTTTTTAGAAATTTCGGCAGAGTATCCCCTGTAATTGGAACTATCGACTTGTGAGAGTAACACAAAAACAACTCCTAACAACACATCCAAAACTTGACAAATCACCACAATGTATATATCAACAATGCTAAACTCCACATTACAAGTACGACATTATCATAATGATATTTGGACGTGAAACACATCATATGTATGCCCATAGCCACGTCTCTGGCCATAATAGTTGTTCATAAATCACCACATTTCCAATTAATCTTATGTTAAAAAACTCTCATTTCAAACCTCTACTTTAGTCACAACGAGGTATGGAGACCTCATAATTACTTATCCGAATTAACGAGTCATATTTAATGCCACATGGGTGCCCATCTTATAGGCTAAAACTCAACGTTTACAACACAAAAATGGCTGAATATGAATAGAAAATATACAAGAATTGTCAAATAAGCCTAACAGGCATGACTCCCTATTAAAATATAGTACAAATTTTCAATTTCATAAAAGGAGAATTTAAACACATAAACTTTTCACCACCAGAAAATCGTCCTTATATAACATCCACAACTTGTAGCTCGGTTTAAAATATTTCACATCATATAAAAATGTGAGGATCTCATCCTCAACTATGAATCACAAGTATTTGTACATTGTGCCAACTAAAATTTTTTATTTCCTTTATTTCTTCTTTTAAATAATTTCCGTCAAACAAAATCACAACATATAATGGACCCTCATACCGATAGGGCATATAACTCACAATACTAACCTTTATCGCTTGTACGAAACCATCATAGGATACCTCAAGCCATTCATCTGGCGCATGTCATCCTTATGACAGTTAAACTCACTTCTTCCAGTATCTATGTTGCTAGTTGTACCCTTCGCTAAATAGAAATCTCATATGAACCACATAGTCTCTAATAATGCCAGCTATCTTCGGATCTAGATCCACCTCGTGACTCTACCACGATCGTGATTAGGCAATTAATTGGACCTTCTCAAGACCGTACTTATCAACCAGATGTCAGAACCTATTGCACCCTGGTGTGCACAACTGAATGATCTATCAATGCTCCTGAATTATCGATATGGATGGCAGGCGGTAACAATGTTTAAGCAATTCTTGTCTCCCTCATAATCCTTTTGTAGTATCACGAACCGTTGGCGTATAATTGATACCGAGTGCGCAATTTCAATACACGAGTGGATGCAAAAAGAACATATGATATAGGCTTCAAACTGAATAAATATCGCATGATAAGGAATGAAATGAAGTGGAATTTTCCTAACGGTTACATAGCCTCTCGTAGATAAGTACATACGTCTCTGTACCAATCAGCGAGACTCTAATAAATTGGCTTATGATCCATGACTCCTATGAACCTAGAGCTCTAATACCAACTTGTCACGACCCCAGTTCGCCCTCCGTGAACTGTCATGATGGAACCTAGTCTCTACGACTAGGTAAGCCTAAAGATGCGAAAATAAACAAAACTTGCGGAAGAAGTAATCTAAAACCAACTAACATAATGAAATAGTATTTAAAAATGCCACTCGGTATAAACAATACAACTTCTCTAACTAACAACACTTCCCAAAACCCAAAAAACCCATGAATCACAAGCTAGGAAATTCTACATAGCTCTAACTCTGGAATGTCTAACAAGAACAAAAAATACAGAAGGGCTAAATACTAATGCAGGAATAGAAAGAGACTCTTTGGTTTTTGAACGCGGTAGATATACCTCGAAGTCACTAGAGTAGTCGCCTTGCCTCAGGGGTGATAGGACTGGATAGAAGTACCTGGATCTGCACATGAAAAACATGCGTAGATAGGGCATGAGTACACCACAACGGTACTCAGTAAGTGCCAAGCCTAAACTCGATTGAGTAGTGACGAGGAAGGTCAGGGCCCTACTGAGCTCAAAAGAAATATGAGATAAAACAATATAGAATAAGATAGTATAACTGAGTGCAACAATAAGATATAACCAAAATAGAAGAGCAACAACAACTAGAACAATGATAGATAATAACAGAAAGGAAAATACAATTCAATGCAGAGATAACAACCGGGGGTCTGCCAGGATCCCGTCATGTAGCTCCAAATGTAAATACTTAGTGAGGTGGAATTTACCGGGTGAATTCCCATAGTTCCAATATAAATGTGCATGGGGGATCTCCCAGAATACCACATCCTTTGTGCCAAATAAAAAAATAGGGGGATCTCCTGGAATACCACATCCGTAGTCCCAAATAAACAAATAGGGGGATCTCCCGGAATACCACATTCGTAGTCCCAAATAAACAAGCAGGGGGATCTCCCGGAATACTACATCCATAGTCCCAAATAAACAAACAGGGGGATCTCTTGCAATACCACATCCGTAGTCCCAAATAAATAAACAGGAACAAAACGAAGAATACACACTTAAATTCAAATCCCATATCAAGGTAATGCAGGTATTTCTATCCTAGCATGTTGCATATTATCCAAATAAGGCATTTTGAGCAAGTAAATCAACTAAGTCAATTAGACATGCTTCTCTAGACTAACAACCAACCTAAATTCCAAGTAGTGTAAACAAGAAAAAGGAAAATACAATTAAGTCTACTTTTCATGAAAATATAATTTTCAACAATTAGCTCAAGTACGCGCTCGTCACCTCACGTACAAGGCATTTCAATTACCACAATACCAATCCTAAGGGAAAGTCCCTCACACAAGGTAAGACAAGCTACATACCTCGAACTGGCTCAATAATCAACCTGAAACCACGTTCTTGCCACGAGTATTCGACTCCAAATGGCCCAAATCTATTCAATTCAATTGCATGATGTAAATAACACTTCAAGTAACTGATTCTACAATTAAATTCTAAGCAAATTTACATTTCTAGAATCTTCACACTCTTATGACTTCATTTATACCAAAATTATCCAAATCCCATAACATTTCGACCCTTAAATCCTCATATTCTATCCGGGAGGATTTTCTAAACTTTTCCAACTAAATTCACAGATTTAATGCCAAAACTTATAGTAGATTCGAGTAATCTAACCAAAATTAAGTTAAGAACACTTACCCCAATGTTTTCCTTAAAAATATCTCGAAAAATTGCCTCACCCGAGCTCCGTTGGTCCAAAAATGTTAAAAATGGCCGAAACCTCGAAATAAAGCTTCTGCCCAGGTATATGCTCTTCGAGATCGTGGAAAATGCTTTGCGATCACGAAGCACAACTTTTCTCAGCCCAAAATTTGCCATTCGCGATCGCGGACAATGCTTCGCGATCGCGAAGAACAAGTTCCCAGCTCTTTCGGACAATATCCAGTGTAATGATCATAACGTTTTGCATACAACTCCAAATGACAAATGGTTTGATGTTCTGAAAACTAGACACCAAGGGCTATAATTTCCTGACTCTTTATATTTTGCGAGATATAAGCTTCCAAAGTCAGCCTTGTGCATTAGAGATTTCTAAACCCTTCCCGGACATCCTATAGTGTAACCACCATAACTCTTTGTACGCAACTTAAAATTCCAATTAATTTACATTTGTGCAAACTAGACACAAAGAGCTACAATTTTCATTTTGGATCATCTCCAAATTCCTTATAGATTGTGAGATATAAGCTTTCAAAGTGGGATCAATGCAGTAGAATATTTACTCTATGCGACCGCGAAGGTTCATCTGCGATCGCGAAGCACTGGCATTGTTTTTGCATTTTACTCATTGTGATCGCGTCCAATTCCCCACGATCACATAGAACACTGCTGGAGCCAAAAACCAGCAGCTAAAAATAGCTTAGAAATGATCCGGAACCACCCCGAAACTCACCCGAGACCCCTAGGTCCTCAAACAAACATGCCAACCAATCCTAAAATATCATTCACATTTGTTCCATTCTTCGGAACGCTAAAAAAAACATCAAAACGCCAAGCTTAAGAATTCCAAAAACTCTAAAAACATGTTTTCAATCAAAAAGTCTATTAAACCTCATCCGAATGACCTGAACTTTTGCACACATGTCACATTTAACACTACGGAGCTACTCCAACTTTCGAAATTCAATTCTGACCCTTGGATCAAAATCTCATGATCGAACTGAAAATTTCAAAAATTAAACTTTTGGCATTTCAAGCCTAAATTAGCTGTGGACCTCCAAAATACAATCCGAATATACCACTAAGCCCGAAGTCAACCAAACGGAGCTAATAGAACCATCAGATTTCCATTTTGAGGCCTTCTTCACACTGTTTCAACTACGATTAACTTTCTAACATTTAAGCTCTTATTTAGGGACTAAGTATCCCAAAACTCTCTGAAACTCAAAACCGAATATCCCAGCAAATCAAAATAGCAGAAATAAACATGGGGAAAGTAGTTAATAGGGAATCAGGGTGTTAATTCTTAAGAAGACCGGCCGTATCGTCGCAACATACCTCTATTTGGGCTATTTATATGATTTTTCAGAGCCTGAAAGACTGGAGAGATTGATGACTGAGTGAGGATGAGGGCCTGATCTATGAGGATATTTATGGGATCAAGTTGTATGCCGCAACATGTTGTTACTAATTTATGATTGAGTGAGGCCAATGGCCTGAGTGATTTATGCCACGAGGTGGCTTGTCATAGCACTTGGGTTGAAGGAGTCCCTCCGGAGTTTGTACATACCCCCAGTGAGCGCAGGTACCTACTGAGTGCGAGTGCCGACTACCGACTACCAAGTGCTTAGCGACTGGTAGGAATGAGTGAATGTGATGAATGAGTGATTGTGAGGTTGAAGTGAATGGGAGGACAGAGTGACTATTATTCTGAGAAAATATATTTACTTTATTATTGTTGCATCACAGATGTCATATCACTGTTTTGATAATTATTGGAAGATATTATTTACTGCTCAGTCAAATTTGATATCTGGTTTATTGAGTACGTAGTGATGTGACTTAAACTGTTAAATTGGAAGTATGACTACTCTTATTTGAAAGTTATTGAGATAAGTGTATTTGTATAGCTCGTCAGTACTTCTCAATCCCTTATTTATTTCTGTTACTTACTGAGTTGATGTACTCAGGTTACTTCATGTACCTCGTGTACAAATCTAGTCACTTCTAGTCACGACAGTTGCTGAGTGAGGAGTCAAACTCATGAGACTATTGAGGCAGCTGCATGGCTTTTGCTGACCTTGACTCTCCTTTCCTTTCATATTGTACTGTTATATATTTCCATACAATTTTTATCAGTCGGATGTTTGTTATCATTTAGATGCTCATGCACTCAGTGATACCGAGTTTTGAAGATGGATTGTTTAGTACTTTTGGAGTTATATTCTGTTCTAAAAGGTTTTATTTAATATTAACTACTTCCGCCTTTATTTAAAAGTTCTACTGTGTTGAGATGTTGATTTGAGGCTTGCCTTGTACCATGATAGGCGCCATCACGATGGATGAGATTTTTGGTCGTTACATGAAGAAATCGTTTCAGCCAAACCATCTCCTTGCCAGCTTCAGTAGTGGCAATATACTCTGCTTCAGTTGTAGAGAGTGCAACACACTTCTGCAACTTTGACGTCCATGATATATCTTCCCCTGAAATGTAAACAAATATCCAGTAGTGAATTTTATATTATCAATATCACCTGCCATATCAGCATCTGTAAAGCCCTTCAAGATTGGATCAGATCCTCCAAAGCACAAACAATCTCCCATGGTACCTCTCAGGTACTTGAGTATCCACTTGACTGTTTCCCATTGTTCTTTTCCAGGATTTTCAGGAAACTTGCTGACAACACCATCTGCATGAACAATATCAGGTCTAATGCATGTGAGCACGTAATTTTTGCCCCATATGAATTATTCCCAAAAATTCAAACAAAATGATTTCTTTCATTATTTTACAATTTTGTGTTATTTTTCTGTTAATTGCTTGCATTTTATTGTGCATTTTAATTCATATGAAAAATACAAAAGAAAATATATTTGGCATTTGTTTAGGTTTTAATTTCACATTTTAGGATTAATTAGTAGTTAAGTTTCTTAAAAGAATTTAAAGAAAATAACAAAAATGGTCCTTTTGCATTTTAGTTTAAATTTGTAATTAGTTCATGTTTAAATTAGGAGTTAGTGTAATGGAAAATTAGGAAATATGGTTTTAATTTGGTTTTTGATTTTTAATTTTGCATTTCATAAAAACTAGAAAATTTGGATAATGAATAAAAATTAAATACAAAATGAAAAGAAAAAAACATTAAAGAAAAGAAGGTTGTCCGAATTGGGCCCATTTTATTTGAGTATCCCCAACCCAAATATGCACCCAAACACGTTCAAATGGTCCAACCCATTCCCTGACCCAGTCCGGCTAAGAAATTACCCCAAACGACGTCGTTTCTTTACTTTCAATCCTGGCCGTCGAGGTTGATTAGATCAACGGCCAGGAACTGAGGATCAAATGATATATATATGTTAGAATCGCCCCCCCCCCTCAAACCCCATCGTCTTCCTCGACTCCCTCCCTCACAGAAACCCTACCGGCGCCGCCCTAATTCCCCACCGCCGGCGATGGCGGCGCCGATACAAATGACTCCCAAAATCACACCCTAGATTCCCCTTTACTTCCCCTCTACGAATCCATACTCCAATTTCCTCGAACAAGCCTAGAACCCTTCGAATATTCATTCGAAGTTTTTCCGGCCAAGACACCACATTTCCCAAATGCCTCCAAATTAACACCATATGACCATCACAACCTCCTCTATCAAACCCCCAAGACCTTGAACTCGAATATGGCCGGAACTTCTCGAATTTTGATTCGAAGTTATCCAACCAAAACCAAAATTGCCCCAAATCACCCCAAATTAATGCCATGTGGTCCTTGGGCTTTCCTCTTGATGAATTTATCGTCATTAGTGTCCAATTTCTGCCAGAGATGGCCGGAGTTGAATTTTTAGTTAGGCGGATGTTTTTGTGTCATATTAGTAAGTTTTCTTTTCTTATTTCTTATTTCCAATTCAATATGTGTTTTAATTCTCTTCTAATTTCTTGCTTAACTATTTATCTGATTTTAATTAGCTTGCCTTTAATTTTAGATATTAGTTGCCTTTCTATGGACTTCCACTCTTAGTTTTGTTTTGATTTAACTATTTTGTTTAGTTGGTTTAGCTGTTAGTTAATCCTTTAATTTAATCAACTTTAGTTTAGATTTTGTTTAGGCTGAAGTTGAGTTTTAGCTAAGGGTTTGAATCAGCTAGTAGGTTTAATTGACTATAGTTAATAGCTAATGGCTAAGGGGGTTGGTCAGTCACCTTGGGTAAGTAATTTCAAGGAGAATACAAGGGTATCTGGGTAATTAGAGTGAGGAATGCTGTAGATCACACTAGGATAGCTTAGATTCTTCTAGAATAGGACTTTAATACACATTTTCACAACTTAAGGGGTATAACTTGGGTAACAAGCTAGAAAATAAAGGATTATTGGTATAAAATCAGAAAAGTAAAGGGATGCCCCCATCTCTGCCTATAAAAGGGCATGCCCTTGCCTTGAATAGGGAGTTTTTTTTCAGCCTCTCAAAAAGTCCCTCCCATTGTTCACAATTTTCAGATCTAAAATTTGAGATTCAAGCTCCAAATCTGCAAAAATAAGGAAAAAAACAACAGAAATTAGAAAAAAAAAATATTGTTTCATTCAATTTCTTAGATTGATTTCAAGTTTAGGTGGTTGACTTGGCATTGCTTAGTTCAAATTCTGGTAATTGAGATTCAAAAGTGATTTTGTTGGTTTTCAAGTGGATTTTGGATTTAATTGAAGCATTTTGGGATCAGCTCAAGTGTTTTGTCATTGTGAATGGTTTCTGGGTACATTTGGGATTCGTTTGAGCCTGTTCAAGCTAGTTTTGGGTTGAGTTGCTAGTTTTCTTTTAGCTCGTTGAAATATTTCTGGATTATACTTCTTCCTAGGCCGTTGTGGTGCTACTTTAGGCTTTCAACTTGCTTCATTGCTTGGTTGCACTCACTGACTGTTGCTGATATACTTGTCGTGCTAATCTTTCCTCAATTTCGTTGTATTTCCATTTCCAGGTACATGTGCTTAGCCTTCAAGTCTATGAAATGAGATAAATCTGCTATTTGAGGTTGATCAATGAGCTTCATGTATTCTGGTTGATTCTGATGTATAGAATAGTAGTTTGTTGGATATTTCATGTGGTGTAATAGATTGATACTGGACTGTTCTAATTTTAGACTTCTAATTCTATTCTTATGAACATGAAAAATGTGTAATCAACAATTCTAATTTGATTTGACTTGTGTTACTAATACAGTGTAGTGTAGTGTAGTTTAGTTTAGTTTGTTTCTAGTAGATATAGAAAACAAATCAAATGCAGTAGTGGTATTGGTTATGTGAAGTACAGTAATCTTGCTATTTCATGTTCAGCTCTGAATTGTAAATCATTGGGCATTCAAGTTGTTTCCAGGATTTATAAAAATAGTATTACATGTTTATTGTTCGTGTATAGTATTAGGTGAGGTCACATAACCAAGTCGCCTGGGTATTTGTATCTACTTCAACCTTCGCCTTTATGATTTTTTGGGGAATCATTGGTAGCCATGAATAGAGCAATTTGAATAACTGTATTGTCCTCCTTCATTACAAGTACTGGAAGCATTTGGATTAAACTATATCAGTGCCAATAGCCATTGGGCCTGATCCATCTGATTTTGTAGTTAGCCTGTCTTCAGCCCATTGGCTTTAATAACTTGGCAGATGGCTCAGGACTTGGGCCCAAGCAATCTGCAGACTGTCATTTCTTATGGCCTTGCCATACGGGCTATATTCAAGAACAAAGACGACTGGAATCTGAATACAATTAAGAAGAGGCTAATTATTTAGGATTGCTATGTTAATTAATTAGGATTGTTTTATTATTAGAGACAAATTAAGTAGAAAAATATAGTTTGTTTTAAGTCGGCCTTTAATAATAAATGAGACGAGCCTCGCTAAACAAAATGCATAAGTGCGGGGCCCTCTTTAAATAATTATATTAAATACTTAAAATCCGAAAGGGGCCATTTAGCGAATTTCACGGCCTTCCCCAAAGATAACAACTCGTTAGTTACTTTAGGCGCAGTTTAATAATTTTACCTTCTTGAACTCGAGTGCACATTTATGTGACCCAAATCCAAATCTCAACGGAGTCGAAATGTGTTGACAACCACGGGTGCACTGGTGCGACGTGGTTCGTGTCACACCTCCTTTTTTACGAGCTATCTTACTACACCCCGGAAAGGGATATAATAAAAGGAAGGAGTTTTTCCAATTTAAGAACAGTCGGAACGGGATTTATTTATTTAATTTCAGAGTTGCCACTTGGGAGATTAATGGTGTCCCAAGTCACCGGTTGAATCCCGAACCGAGGAAAGTTTGACTCTGTTAACAGTCCGCGAACTAGAAATCCGGATAAGATATTCTGTTAATCCGGGAGAAGGTGTTAGGCACTCCCGAATTTCGTGGTTCTAGCACGGTCGCTCAACTGTTATATTTGTTTTTATCTGATTTATATATATGTTCCCTTTTTATGTGTATTTTTATATTCCGCTTTATTATTTAAAGAATTACAACGTCGTGAAAATGTATTTTTGACCATGCCGTACCAGTACGCCCGTGGCTTTTAACACATTTTGACTTTGTTGAGACTTGGATTTGGGTCACATAAATGTGCACCTGTATTAAGAAGGTAATATTATTATAAATCGTGCCTAGAGTATCTACGTCTTATTTACTTTGGGAAAGACCTTGAAATTTGCTAAACGATCCTTCCAAATCTAAAATTTATAATAATTATTTGAGGGTCCCGCAATTGTGTGTTTAATGCGGCGAGGGTCATCTCATTTTTTATTAAGGCCATGTCTAAAGCAATTATATTTCTATTTTTATATTTTTTTTTCCAAGGAACCCTAGTTAATCAAATGCGCTTTATAAAAAAAAACGAATAAGGAATTTGGCTTAGATTTTAAGTTCACATTTGAACAAAAGGTAACACCTCTTAGTTCAAATGTGCTACCTAACTTAAAGCCCAAAATTATAAATTGACTCCTTCAAAACAAAGTCCAAAGTAATAACTTAACAAAATTTATTTATAGCTGAAACAAGCGTGCCTAAATGCACTTCCTTAAAAGGGAAATGTCTGGGCCCATAAAACTCAATATCGACTCCACTATGATGCCTAAAAATAAACTCGCATGACTGATTTAGTTTAATCCTAATTACATGACTCTAAAGTTAAAACACGAATTTAATGATGTGCAAATGATAAACAATCGAGAATTTAACCTTGAGTTCCACTTGATACACAATTCAATGATAGACCATTAGCCATATAAACTTGGATCCCAAAACGTTATACATGATCAAATAATCTGCTAAAACTGAGTTCTAACCAATAGTGAATTGCTAAGGTTACATCTGTTCATTCCATATGTCTTATATTTTTGATTAGTCATACTAATTTGATTTCCAGCAGTCAAATATGAATAAAGGACGTAAATCTTATACAACAATTACTTATGCTCACTTTCTCTACATTCAGTTGAATTACACAGATCTAAATCAAACTACAATAAATAAATAGAGCTCGTGCATAGAAGCAAATTTATTACAAAACTATTCATTCAATCAATACACAAAAGTATATACAGAACTAATGAAATAAGGAAAACTTCTTTGTAAATCAGGCAGCTATTGCGATTTCAATTTTCCAATTCACGGAGAGTAGTTACAGCGAAATAAGCTGAAATATGTACCTGAAAATTATAAATTGGGAGTAGGAGAAGAGGGAATCAACAGCAATTACAGCAACAGAACCAGCAGTTCAATTTCCGCAGTGCAAGGATTTTCAAAAAAAATCAAATTTTCTTCAATCATCAACCAAGTTATAGCAACCAGAATAACAGCCTTCATACGATTAAAAATGCTTCAATATAAACTCGAATCCATTCGAGATCAGCTACATTTTACATTAAATTGCATACTTTAACAAATCAGCAATTATTTTTTTTTGATTTTCTGTTGATTTTTGATTATTTTTGGATTTTTTGGATGGAGCTCAGATCTAGAAAGGAAATTGGAATTTGAAACTGTTTAATTTCAGATCTGAACCAGGCAGATATTTTTTGGGAAAATTTTCTAGGGTTCAAAAGCTTATAGGGTTCAAAAACTTCTGAAAATGAAGGCAAATACATGCCTATTTATAGATTTAAATGGGAGGGAACTTCAGATTTCAATTATTTGCTTGTTAGTCCTCTTGTTGCACAAGTAAGTGCAATTGTTTATTTAAAATGTACACTACATCCCTTTCTAGAATGTTCTAGCTAATTCTACCATATTCTTACCCCTTTGTAATACCCATTCTGCCCTCACTTCAATTTAAAAATTACTTAATTGCCCTTTTTTACTATCCATATTACCCCTGTTTATTAGACTGAATTACCAACAACCTATTTCAACATTCCAGTATTGCTCTCACTTCCCATTTAAAATTACTGTTGCCCCTTTTATATACCTAAACTATCCCTGAAGATTACTTGATTTTACTAAGTGCACCTATTGCCATTCACCCTTTACCCCTGAACTTATATGTTGAGAATCTAATTCTGATTATTAATCAAAATCTAAACAGCTATAATCCAATCCTTAGCTATCAAAAATCAGAATTTGACATTTATGAACAATCCACACCATTTGTCAATCTTTAAAAAAAATATTAACTACTATTTTTATCCTTCAATTGATATTCATTTACTAATCAAATTTTAATCAATCAAAATTCATTAAGAACCGAATCAACTATATATATTAATTTTTGTTTAATACTAATTACCCTAATTATTGGTCTAACAATTATCGAAATTACTATTGACTAATCATTAATCAATTTCAAGCACTGAACAGATAAAAGGAATCATGCTAGAATTCCCGTTTGGTATCAATTTATTCACCAAGTTATCAGAATCTAAAAAAAATTTCAAATCAGAAACTAATATGCTGCATAACCCTAATAACGAATCAAAAAAAATTGAAAGACAAGTAACAAAAAAAAAAAATCAACTCAATCATGCAAGCAAATAAAAACAGAAACAAAGAAAAGAAAAACTTAGCTTTCGTTGGTTGGTCTTTATTTAGTCAGCCTCTTCTCTTTTCTTCTTGGAATTTTTTTTTTTGTTATTTATAGTCGTCCAGTTCTTGTAATAATTTTGAGAGAATCAGCAACTTATTTGACACGATTGGTGATAGTTTGAAGGAAAAAGAGTATGTTTAGGGCATGAGGAAGATGAGAGGGTCTTGGAATGTTTATGGGGTAGGGTTTTGCCACCGGCGCCGCCGTAGGCGGTGGTGGCGGCGCCTAGGGTTTGAGGGTTTTGGGGCGTTGTGGTGGGATTTGGGGAAAACCAATGGGTGATTGGGATAGAGGGGGACAAGGGAAGTCGTTTGAGGTCGGTTTGGTCGGAGATGGAGGTCCGCCGCCGCCGTGGGCGAATTCCGGCAGGCGGTGGGACGGAGGTCTGATGGCGGCGATTTTACAGGGTTGGGAGGGTATACGAGGAACAGGGGAAAGGAATTAGTTTTAGGGTTAATTTTGTAACGTTATATTCATTAAAGCCTTGTATCAAAACGGACCGTCGGATTAGTACATGTAAACGACTGAGATTAAATCTCCCCCTGCATCGTCGTTTTTGCTTAGCCTGAAACGGACCGAGTTTGGGTCTTTTATGCTGGACCAGGTAAATAATTTTGGGCCTGGNAAAGAAAAACTTAGCTTTCGTTGGTTGGTCTTTATTTAGTCAGCCTCTTCTCTTTTCTTCTTGGAATTTTTTTTTTTGTTATTTATAGTCGTCCAGTTCTTGTAATAATTTTGAGAGAATCAGCAACTTATTTGACACGATTGGTGATAGTTTGAAGGAAAAAGAGTATGTTTAGGGCATGAGGAAGATGAGAGGGTCTTGGAATGTTTATGGGGTAGGGTTTTGCCACCGGCGCCGCCGTAGGCGGTGGTGGCGGCGCCTAAGGTTTGAGGGTTTTGGGGCGTTGTGGTGGGATTTGGGGAAAACCAAAGGGTGATTGGGATAGAGGGGGACAAGGGAAGTCGTTTGAGGTCGGTTTGGTCGGAGATAGAGGTCCACCGCTGCCGTGGACGAATTCCGGCAGGCGGTGGGACGGAGGTCTGATGGCGGCGATTTTACAGGTTTGGGAGGGTATACGAGGAACAGGGGAAAGGAATTAGTTTTAGGGTTAATTTTGTAACGTTATATTCATTAAAGCCTTGTATCAAAACGGACCGTCGGATTAGTACATGTAAACGACTGAGATTAAATCTCCCCCTGCATCGTCGTTTTTGCTTAGCCTGAAACGGACCGAGTTTGGGTCTTTTATGCTGGACAAGGTAAATAATTTTGGGCCTGGGTAGTTTGGGCTTGGGATTTTGGGGTATTTTGAGCCCGAATTAAATCCCTCTTTACTCTTTATTTCCTCCATATTTTGTATTGTATTTTCACTTGGTTTTTTTTTTGTGTGTTATATTATTTTTTTTGTATTGTTATTATTATTATTTTTTTAGTAATTCATTTTCCTTCATATTTTCTGTATTTTCTTTTCTTTTATATTTATATTTTTTTTTGTATTTTCTTTATTAATTTATACTAATTAATATCTCCTTTATGATAATTCACAAAAAGACTATTTTTGATTTTCTTTAGAATGAATTAATACCTACTAAATGTGAACTTAATTTCCTAAATGCAAATGCATATTTTGTATTTTTTATTTTATTTAACATGTGCATGTAAACAATTAGTACGAAATTCACACAAATTGTAAGAAATAAGGAAAAATCGTTTGTTTGAATTTTATGGGAATAAACTCATATATAGGGTAAAAATCACGTGCTCACAGTTCGAGACGCATTTTCACGACGTTGCAATTTTTATTAAAATAAAAAATAAAAGCGGGTTACTAATAAAAGGCATAAGTTAGAAAATATTTTGAAATCAGATAAAATCAAATACAACAGTTGAGCGACCGTGCTAGAACCATGGAATTTCCGGAATGCCTAACACCTTCTCCCGGGTTAACAGAATTCCTTACTCGGATTTCTGATTCGCGGACTGTTAACAGAGTCATAATTTCCTCGGTTCGGGATTTAACCGGTGACTTGGGACAACATTAATCTCCCAAGTGGCGACTCTAAATTTTAATAATGAATCCCATTCCGATTGTCCTTTAAGTGAAAAAACTCCTTTATGCCCTTGCGGGTGTAGGTAAAAAGGAGGTGTGACAGCTCTGGCGACTCTACTGGGGAAAAGAACCCAGAAGATTTTGTTCAGGGTTCAGAATTCGAGCTTAGAATAATTCTTATGTTTGGCTTTATCTGACTTTCCTACATGTTTTCCTGCTAAATGTGCTAAATGTTTACCGTTTTGATATTATCTGAACTGTATATAAACTGTGCTGAAACCCTTCTCTTCTCAGCTCTGGGGATGTGCATACTGGTTGAGACTCCCTATTCTGTTAGTGTCAATACCTTGAAATAAGAAAGAGGCCGGACAAGTTACTAAGCCGGATGGCGTTTTGGTTCCCGGTACGTAGCCCCCTCCTCGACTCGAGTTGTCCGCTCGGGT